>SJYW01005436.1:551632-575227 GCA_006410735.1 Raphicerus campestris
AAAGATTTGAAAAAAAAAAAAAAAAAAAAAAGCTGTTGAACACTGAGAAGTATTTAAACAGCCAGGTCTTTTTCTCCATCTTTCACCAGAATGTTCCCATAAATGAAGTCCATGTCCTCCCACTTTATACAGATGAAGAGTACTCTGTTGCCTCTTGGACACATGCTCCGGCTTAGTTTTCAGGTTTATCCACTCAGGACTGCCATTAGCCTATATGGTGCCTTTGTTCAGATTAGAAAATAGCACTCCTTGTTCTGGGTGCCCCCGTGTAGAACTTGGGTGACTGTATGTGAGACCCTAGACCTCTCTACTTTCTCACTTACTTTGTTGACACCTCAACTCTGGATAGCTCTGCCAATGAAGACATTCTTGAAATCTGTCTGGCAAAGAGCCACAGCTACTCTTGTTGTTCAGTTGCTAAGTTGTGTCCAACACTTTGTGACCCCATGGACTTCAGCACACCCAGCTTTCCTGTCCTTCACCATCTACCAGAGTTTGCTCAAACTCATGTCCATTGAGTCAGTGATGCCATCCAACCATCTCATCCTCTGTCACCCTCTTCTCCATTTGTCTTCTCCATTAGTCTTGACCAGCACCAGGGATTTTTCCAATGAGTTGGATCTTCACATAAAGTGGCTGAAGTATTAGAGCTTCAGTCCTTCCAATGATTATTCAGGGTTGATTTCCTTTAGGATTGACTGGTTTGATCTCCTTGCTGTCCAAAGGACTCTCAAGAGTCTTTTCCAATACCATAGTTCAAAAGCATCAGTTCTTCAACACTCAGCCTTCTTTACGGTCCAACTCTCACACCCATACATGACTACTGGAAAAATTGTAGTTTTGACTATATGGACCTTTGTTGGCAAAGTGATGTCTCTGCTTTTTAACACACTGTCTAGATTTGCCTCCCAGGGAGCAAGCTCTAGGGAATGCTTTCAAAAAACACAAATTTTAATTTTTTTTGAAAGAAAGGGAGCAAGAAATGAGTTATTTGAGGAAAGTTTTGCAAGGAGACTTGATTTTAGAACAGTTGCCTATAACTTCTATGCCCTCTGGCCTCATCCACCCATGACTACAGAATGGAGTCACTTCACGTTTTTGTTCAAGTTACAGTGACTAGGAAGCTCTCCACTCCTATCCTCCCATGCAAGGATGTAGGATATTTGGGGGGAATTCTTAAAAGGATGACCTTCTTCTCCTGCTCCAGCTCCCATCATTTATCCTGACTACTCTGGAATCTGCTTAAAGGATGTCTAGGGGCAGTCACTGTTCTGCATGCTCATCACAATGCTTCCTTGGTCTCTGAAGGGCAGAGTGACCCAGTCATTCCCAAACTGCCAGGACTTGGAATGTGGGCTTCTGTGCAGATGTGAGGAGAGACATCTCATGGTGTAACCATCATAGGCCCCTGGAAATTTATACATACTTGATAGACCATTACAGTTGGTCCCCACAGCTGACTATCCACTAAGTCAATCCCTAAGAGGAGTCCGTAATGAAATTTGGGAACTTAACTCCCCTTACAAGACCCTGACCCATTATGTCGCCCATTCCCTGTTACTTCAGTCACCACCATATTCCCAAGCCTCTCAATTTTTAATTTTTGTTTCACTTGGCCTCCTGGGAGCACTGGACACAGTAGATCATTCCCTCTTTCTCAAAACCTTTTTTCTCTTGGCTTTTAAGTCACCCTACTCCTCCTGTTTTCCTCTTACCCTGCTGGCTGCTCCTTCTCAACCTCCTTTGCTGGCCTTCCCTCTTCTTTCTGACTCTACCTGTGTTAGAAATTCCCAGTAAATAGTTCTATTTACTCTCATATCCTTTGTGAACTCACCTAGTGCTCTGGAGTTAAATACCACCTGTTTTCTTAAGACCTTTTTTCTCTCCCTTCTTCCCTGAGCTCCAGCACTCTATATCCAACCATATATGTTGAATTCACCTAAAGAGGTGAATATCCAAATTGCAAAAGCAGCACTCTTGATTCAATCTCCGCATCCTTTTCTCCTCTATCGGTTAGTGAAACATCATGCATCCAGTTTCTCAGGCTCCAAACTCTGGATTTCTCCTTGAATTTTCATTTTCCCTTGGGTCCAAATCCAACCCAACAGAAATTCCAAAAGAGATCATGTTTTACCACCTCCTGTTACCATTCTAATCCAGGATGCTATAATCCCTGATGGCATAATAAAACTGTTTCCTGATTAATTTCCCCATTCCACTCTTGCCACTTACATTCACTTCTCCACTTAACAGCTGGAATTATCTTTTAAGATAATAGATCACTTCATGGTGCTCTTTGGCTGAAAACCTACTAATGATTCCCCATGGTCTCAGAACAAAATCCCAAACTTCTTAAAATAGCCTCCAGGGCTTTATAGTCAGCCCCTGGATATCTCTTTAAACCCATCTTCTACGATCTGGCGCCTGGAATATTTCCTCATGCTTTTGCATAGTTTGCTCCTTCCCTTCATCTATACCTTTATTCAAATATTATATCTTCTAAAAAGACTTCCTTGTCCACTCTGTTTGAAACAGTACTTCCTATTAGTATTATTCCTTTTAACTTGTTCATTTATCTTTATAACATTTATTCTACAACTTTTTATATATCTGTGTTTAAAATTTTGATATAGTCGATAACATTAACAGAATAATTAAGAAAAAATACATAAATATTTCAGTAGATGTAAAAACACACTTGACAAAAGTCAATACCAAGTCATAATAAAATAACTCTGCAAACTAGGAATAGAAGGGAACTTGCTTAATCTGTTAAAAGATATTTACTGAAAAATTTACAAATCAGAAAGAAAGAAGTAAAACTGTCTCACTTGCAGATGTCATGATTATTTACATAGAAAAGTCTAAGGAATCTTAAAAACAACTACAAAAAGTAAGTGAATTTAGCAAGGTCACATGGTTCATGGCTGTTATAAACCTATAAACTGTGTTGTACATGTTGCTAGGAAAAAATTAGAAAGTGAAATTTTAAAAAATCCTATTTATAGTCAAATAAAAAACATGAAGTACTTATAATTAAATATACCAAAGGCCAAGATCTGTACACTAAAAATTATTAAACATTGTAGAGGGAAGTGAAATAAATAAGTAAATTGAAACATATGTTCAAGGATTAGAAAACTAAGATGTTTTTATTTTTGTTTATGTTTATTGTCTGCATCTTCCACCAGAATGTAAGCTCTTTGAGAGCAGAAATTTTTTCCTGTTTCATTCCCTGATGTTTCTTTCGTGTTTATTAACAGCATATGGCACACAGTGAAAGTGAAGTGAAGTCGCTCAGTTGTGTCTGACTCTTTGCAACTCCATGAACAGGGGAGCCTGCAGCAGTCTCCTCTGTCCATGGGATTTTCTAGGCAAGAGTACTGGAGTGGGTTGCCATTTCCTTCTCCAGGGAATCTTTCCCATCCAGGGATTGAACCCAGGTGTCCTGCATGGCACATAGTAGTTTCTCATTAAATATTTGTTGAATAAATGCCTATATAAGGCGCCAGGCACCAAAGAAGTTTTGACTTTGCTCAGAGTCTCATAAAGTTTCTCAATAAAACAATCCTGTCTTATTCTTCTAGCAATAGGCTCCAAAACTGATGCTAGCAGCCTGCCAGATGGGGAATGTTTTCTTCATAGTCTTTGTCTTCTCTTCAGTCCCCAGCCCTCAACCAGAACTCTAGTCTCTGCTACTAGATCTGAACATATGCTCCCAGAGTAAATGGAGTACAGAGATTCTTTGCAGGCCAAAATAACTTACTAGAGCAGGAACTGTCTTCCAAAAGTAGAGAGGAATAGATTCAGGCCTTGCAGATGTATTGGGTAGTACTGAGTATTTACCTTAAAACAACATGGAGCCAGAAATATGTCCCCTAAAGAGAGGGTCAATTCTTTATTGGCTCTCAAGGAGATGGTGTGGACTAGAGTTGAGAGACAAGACCAAAGAAAAAGTCAGAAGCCAGATGGACTCTGTAGGGAAGGAGAACATAGGACAATTGTTAAGATCATGCTTGCCCCTTTTCTGAAGAGCAGAGGATGGCACATTGATAAAGGATTAGACAACTGATTTAAAGTCAGGTATCTCAGATGGTAAAGCATCTGCCTGCAATGCAGGATACCTGGGTTTGATCCCTGGGTCAAGAAGATACCCTGGAGAGGGAAATGGAAACCCAATCCAATATTCTTGCCCAGAGAATTCCATGGACAGAGGAGCCTGGTGGGCTATAGCCCACGAGGTTGCAAAGAGTCGAACACAACTGAGTGACTAAGACACACACACAGGTTTAAAACCCAGGAGTATGCATGGAGAAATCTCTTGCTTTCCCTGAGGCTTACTTTCTTTCCATGTAAAATAGAAATTTTGATACCTACCATGCTAGTAAAGTAATGCTCAAAATTCTCCAAGCCATGCTTCAGCAATACGTGAACCAAGAACTTCCAGATGTTCAAGCTGGTTTAAGAAAAGGCAGAGGAACCAGAGATCAAATTGCCAACATCCTCTGGATCATGGAAAAGGCAAGAGAGTTCCAGAAAAATATCTATTTCTGCTTTCTTGACTATGCCAAAACCTTTGACTGTATGGATTACAATAAACTGTGGAAAATTCTGAAAGAGATGGGAATACCAGACCACCTAACCTGCCTCTTGAGAAACCTATATGCAGGTCAGAAAGCAACAGTTAGAACTGGTCATGGAACAACAGACTGGTTCCAAACAGGAAAAGGAGTCCATCAAGGCTGTATATTGTCACCCTGCTTATTTAACTTATATGCAGAGTACATCATGAGAAATGCTGGACTGAAAGAAGCACAAGCTGGAATCAAGATTGCCAGGAGAAATATCAACAATCTCAGATGACACCATCCTTATGGCAGAAAGTGAAGAGGAACTAAAGAGCCTCTTGATGAAAGTGAAAGAGGAGAGTGAAAAAGTTGGCTTAAAGCTCAACATTCAGAAAACTAAGATCATGCCATCTGATCCCATCACTTCATGGGAAATAGATAGGGAAACAGTGGAAACAGTGGCTGACTTTATTTTTCTGAGCTCTAAAATCACTGCAGTTGGTTGGTGATTGCAGCCATGAAATTAAGAGACACTCCTTGGAAGAAAAGTTATGACCAACCTAGACAGCATATTAAAAAGCAGAGACATTCCTTTACCAACAAAGAGATGTCTAGTCAAGGCTATGGTTTTTCCAGTGGTCATGTATGGATGTGAGAGTTGGATCATAAGGAAAGTTGAGCACCGAATAATTGATGCTTTTGAACTGTGGTGTTGGAGAAGACTCTTGAGAGTCCCTTGGACTACAAGGAGATCCAACCAGTCCATCCTAAAGGAAATCAGTCCTGGGTGTTCATTGGAAGGACTGATGTTGAAGCTGAAACTCCAATACTTTGGCCACCTGATTTAAAGAACTGACTCATTGGAAAAGACCCTGATGCTGGTAAAGGTTGAGGGCAGGAGGAGAAGGGGAGGACAGAGGATGAGATGGTTGGATGGCATCACCGACTCAATGGACACGGGTTAGGGTGGTCTCTGGGAGTTGGCAATGGAGACGGAGGCCTGGCATGCTGCAGTTCATAGGGTTGCAAAGAGTCAGACATGACTGAGCAACTGAACTGAACTAATGCCTACCTTATGGGATCACCATGGTGATCAAATGAGATAAGATACATGCCACGGGGAGAATATTATTACTTATTAGTCAAGACTTATCACTATTATGTCAATGTATGGCAAAACCAATACAGTATTGTAAAATAGAATAAAGTATTAAATAAAAAATTAAAAAAAATAAAGTTCTGAAGGATAAATTCAAGCATGTTCAACCACGTTTAAGTCTTCATGGTTCTTTAATTTGAAGTGAATTCCCATAAATAAGCTCTCTCCATATTCAAATCTAAATATGAAATCCATTTTGCTGTCAAATATATGATGATATGGAAGGTAATTCATGCCTTTGGTTACCTTCAATGGTGTGCAGAATTGCTAGTGACTATGTCATATTCTCCTTTAGTTGAAAAACATCTCTTCCACACTCGGTCTTGTTTTCTGGCTATATAATCCCTTTCAGAGGCTTTTAAAAATAAATTATCCAAATACAATATTATAAAGTAATTAACCTCCAATTAAAATAAATAAATTTATATTTTAAAAATAAAATAAATTATCCAGCAAAAAATGCATCTAGTAAATACAAGATTCCAACAAAGAAGAATCTAATATCTGGAATAAAGTCAGAATTAATTCAGAATAATTGCATAAATCTCCCATTTAAAATCTTCAGCATCAGGTTTACGTTTAGCTACAATATTAAGTAGTTGGACCATTTTCAACTTGTTTTTGTAGTGAAATCTCCTTGGTAAATTCATTTTTAAAAAAGAGGTCCTCCTTGCTCACATGATACAAAGCACAAATATATTCAAAATGGATAACCAAGAAGGACTTGCTATATAGTGCAGGGTTCTCTGCTTAGTGTTATGTGGCCACCTGGATGGGAGGGGAGTCTGGGGGAGAATGCGTGCATGCAAAATTGCTCCAGTGGAGTCCAACTCTTTGCAGCCCAGTAGACTGTAGCTCACCAGGCTCCTGTGTCTATGGGCTTCTCCAGGCAAGAATACTGGAGTTGACATGCCTTCCACCAGTGGATCTTCCCGAACTTGTGATCGAACCCACGTCTCTTATATCTCCTGCATTGTTAGGCAGTTTCTTAAGCACTAGCACCAGCTGTTTCCTGCCCATGGGGGAGACAAGTGTGAAAGTGAAAGTGTTAGCTGCTCAGCCATGTCTGGCCCTTTGCAGCCCCATGGACTGTTGTCTGCCAGGCTTCTCTGTCCATGGGAAAATGGACACATGTATATGTATGACTGAGTCCATTTGCTGTCCACCTGAAACTATCATAACACTGTTAATTGGCTATACATCAATATAAAATAAAAAGTTAAAACAAACAAAAGAAAAAAGCACAAAATAACTAGAGGGCATTATTAAGATAAACTTACATTGCACAGAATTAGAATATTTAGTAGTGTTGAGTGCTTTGCCATTTGTTACATGAAAAGCAATAAGTAGGTCGAGCCAATGACAAGAAATGTCACATCAGTTCAGAGTTTCTCAAATAGGCATGTGTATTTCTCAGTATCTCTTTATTCCTGCCTTGAACATTGCCTGTTATCATTATTTCTTCTTAGTGAATTCATCTGACTTTAGGTTAGTCTGTGCCTTTGCCTATAATTAAAAAAGGCAGTTTACCAATATGGTTTCCCAGAAACTGATAAATTCTCAACCATTGTTTCTGTGGAGCTGCTAGGTATAAAAGTGAGAGTAAGACAGATGACTGAAAGAAGAACATATTTCTGACTTGTCTAGATTCTAAATGATACTGAAACATGAGCCATATGGCTGAGGCCTCAAAGCTAGGAAGTGGTCAAACTGGGATTTTTAGCTCAAGTCTGACTCTAAACATTGTTCTTTTCTACAGAAACAGTACCGTCTCTTGTGGGGGGGAAAAATCACATAATGCTTATAAAGGATTCAGATGGAAAGGAGTGACAACCAGAAATGTTACAGAAAAAAAAAAAGCCATTTCATACAATGGTTTGAAATATTCTGTCTCCATTTGATACAGGGATTTGTATGGTCTTCATGACCTATCACGTCAGTGATAAAAATAACCATTGGCCCAATTGCTTAGAGCTTGAAATGTATCAGAGAAAGGCAATCAATCAGTCAAATATTTTTCAAGTGTCTTCTGTTTGCTCAACACTATACTCGACTCTGTGGGACATGACAGCTCACACATCAAAGCTCTTTGGCAAGCAAGAAGTGAATGTGAAATAGTATTATTAGAGAAAAACTATATGCGGTGGTCCAACTTCAAAGAACTTAAAATCTTAATGTGGAAGAGGATGTTTGCATGTAACAATAGATCTTCATCATCATAAACAGCACAGAAAATGTATTCAGTTGGTGATTAGAACAGGGATGGGCCAACACTTTTTTCTGCAAAGTGTGAGATAGAAAATATTTTAGGCTTTGTGAGACATCTGATCTCTGTTGTAGCAACTCAACTTGGCCATTGTAGTGTGAAAGCAGCCATAGATGATAAAGTAAGTGAATGAGCTTGGCTGCATTTCAATAAAACCTTATTTACAAACACAGGTAGCCTGCTGCTTTTGATCCACTTGTTGTACTTCGCTAACTCTGTTTAGACTGAATGGGAGAGAAGGTTGCAGAAGAATTGATCACTGTGGAACAATCAGGGAAGCTTTAGTTATAACCACTTTTTGTTCAGGGTTGACCCTTCCGCCTGCCACTTATGAATCACAGTTCATTGAATTTTGAGATTCCCAATGTAAATTGCCCAATATCACACCATTTAGTGAAAAGCTTAAATCCAGGTCTCTGTGTGCTGTGTGCTCAGTAGATTCAGTCGTGTCTGACTCTTTGTGAGTCCATGAATGGTAGCCCGCCAGGCTCCTCTGTCCATTGGATTCTCCAAGCATGAATACTGGAGTGGGTTGCCATGCCCTCTTCTAGGAGATCTTCCTGACCCAGGGATTGAACACACGCCTCCTGCATCTCCTGCTTTGCAGATGGATTCTTTACCCAATAGGCCACATTGGAACCTGACCTCATTTCTCTACTGTCTTACCAACATAAATTATTACCATAGGCAGACCTGCCCATTTTCCTCTCTCAGTGATAGTGATGAAAGAATCAGAAATCTCTTCTTGATTAGGTCAAACTTTGTACTTCTTGAACTTTCTTTATTTCTTTCCTGGCTCTGCTTGTATTTACATGTTGAAAATTCTAGGCTGTCTTTTGCTAATGGAAAGCACTTCTCTCATATTTCATCATTACAGCTAACATTTCTTGAACACCTGTCATTCTGTAAGGATATACGTGTGAGAATCATGTTTATTGTGTGTATCCCTGGTTTGCACGTAGTTAAACATTTTCAAGGCTTTGCTGGTGGCTCAGTGGTAAAGAACCTGCCTGCCAATGCAGGAGATGTGGGTTCAATCCCTGCCTGGGTCAGGAAGATCCCTGGAGAATGAAGTGGCAATCCACTCCAGTGTTCTTGCCTGGGAAATTTCATGGACAGAAGAGCCTTGTGGGCTACAGCCTGGGGTTGAAAAAGATTTGGACACAACTCAGTGGATAATGACAAACAGTTTCAGTGAGTTGCCCAATGTTTCTTGGTGAGTAAGGGTAAAGATAGGGTCTAGATCCTGATCTGCTTGATTCCATCATCCTAAGGCTTAACCACTAAAAATTACTGTCTGGGTCACTTCAGTGAATGTTGGCCATCTATTGGAATCATAAATGAGTAGATAATAGAAAAGCCTTTTATTTGCACCAGACCATTAATTAAGGAGGAAACATGTTTCTCTGGGAATAATGTCAAGATGACAATGACTAATAATGAAAAAAACAAAACAAAACCTAGAATGTAAAAATGTCTTTGACTGGCAACCTCTTGCTCACTTGGAAGGTTTTGTCCCAGAACTTTTATCTATTCAAGTCCTCAATGAGCATTTTGGATGAAGTAGCGAGACTGTTTCCTTCAAGGCAGCACCTTGAAGAATGTACGGAATCAGCAGAGAAGACAGAAGAATATTTTCCAGGCCACTATTCCAGTGAGACATTCCTTTTCACCTCTCATTTTCTCCAGCCATCTAAGACAGAAAAAAAAGTTTTTTCCTTCTAGAATTTAGAGCACTTTACTTCTACCCAGAACATATGGTCCTCATCACGGCTATTTAAAATTGCTATTATTATTCTTGACTTCTCAATCCACTGTAATCTCATTATGAGCAGATGTCATACTTTTTAAACTATATTTTCACCAGTTCATCTTCAGTCTAGCATGGGACCAGGTGCAGAATAGGTGGTCAATTAAAGTTTTTTGGGACTTCCTGCTGGTCCCGGTATTAAGGGTCTAAGTTTCTGATGTAGGGGACATGGGTCTGATCCCTGGTCAAGGAACTGAGATCCCACATGCCATGTGGCACAGCCAAAAAAATATTTTAAAAATAAATAAAATAAAAATGTCAGGTTTTCTCTCTTCCAGAGCCTATGCTCAGAACATTTAGTAATAATATGAGTGTCAACTATGTGCCAGGCATTATGATATGCACTTTCATCCTCACAAGTTTGTGATATTCTGTTATCCTGATATTCTGTTACAAACACCATTATTCTCATGAGGGTGTTTGCTGGTCTGGTGCCCAGTTGTCCTTTACTGGAACAGCTCATCATGCATGGTCTGGCGGAGGGACCATCGCAGCCCTGGGATGGAGGTTAAAGAGGTCTCTTGGATCCTGCAGAGCCAGCAGCAACATGTGAATCACATGGCAGTCACAAGCAAGGACTTTGAATCTTAAGCCAGTGACCTAAGGGCAGGGAGTCAACTGGAGGTCGTGTTCATGCAGGGGATATGGATGGCCTCTAACAGACTACTGTGTAGCCTTTCTGTGGTTCCCTGCACCTAGTTGTCTGAGAACTTCCCAAACCTTAACCAGTTTTCCAAATTGGTCTTCCAGTCTCTCGTTGACTCTGTAAGTGTTCCAAGTACTTTTCATGAATTGTGTGTTTGCTTAAATTTGGTGAGTCTGTTTATGTTGATTGCAACCATAAGCCCTGATAGTCGTACCTGTTTTGAAGATGAGATCTGTTGTTTATCCCTGGTCATACAACTAATATGGAAAAACAGAATTTGAACCTAATTCTATCCGATTCTAAACCCATGCTCTCTCCATCTGTTCCTCTGTTTTGTACAAAAAGGATGCTCAGTATGTTTGCTGTCTATGATGTCAACCATGATATTCCAGAGCTAAAGGGTTTTTTTTCTTCCAATTCAAGCCATTTAACTCTTTATGGCTCTTGTATTTTCAAGTGTATAAATGCTTTAATCTGGTCCCTGACACTCAGAGGTACTTACGTATAAGAAAGTGATTCCCCTCCCCTTTTTTTTTCATTTATTTTTAACCTTTGTTAAATGCTTATCATGTGACCAGCATTGTGCTAGGCGTTTGACCTATATTACCTGATTTGGGCATCCCCAAGAACCCAATGAAATACAACCTGTTTTCATTCCTCCCACCTAACAAACCAATACATAGAGTCTCAAAAGATTATGTATCCTTTCCAAAGGTCATGCACTGATACATGTTGGAGTCAGGATTCAGCTGTGGACCAGTTCCCTGATGGATGCTTTAACCTTTACACTTTCTTGGATTACTAAATTTAATCCAGTGAACATTTCAAAAAGAGTCAGTTTATGATATTTCCAAATTTAAAGGAAACTTAGAAGTCATGACTGTTGCAAACATTTAGCTCATGCTCATTTGTTTTTTTAATTTTTATTGGAGTATAGTTGCTATATGTTAGTTTCTACTGTACAGCAAAATGAATCAACTGCATGCTTACATATATTCCTCCTCCTCCCTTTTTGGATTTCCTTCCCATTAAGTCACCACAGAACATTGAGCAGAGTTCCCTGTGCTATACAGTAGGTTCTCGTTAGCTATTCATGTTATACATAGTACTGTACACACGTCAATCCCAATCTTGTGATTCATTCCACGCCCCCTCCCTTTCCCCCTTGGTGTTCATAGTTTGTTCTCTATGTTTCTGTCTCTGTTTCTGCTTTGCAAATGATATCATCGGTGCCATTTTTCTAGATTCCACATATGTGTGTTAATGTATGCTATTTGTCTTTCTCTTTCTGACTTACTTCACTGTGTGTGACAGTCTCTAGTCCATCCACGTCTCTGCAAATGACCCAGTTTTGTTCCTTTTAAAGCTCATGCCCATTTGTAACTCATCCAATCAACAAGACTGAGCCTAATAACTCTAACTTCATTTCAAAGGTTGGAAGAAGTTTCTTTGGGGACAAGTAAAGCCTTGAGTAAGTGGCTCTTTCCCCTCCTGAGTGAATCAATGAAAGGAGAAGAGAACTCTGCAATCATATTTTACATGTCATTTTATCTATGGATTAGCTTCTTGATGGTGTTTTAAATTATTTAAACATATTGAGAAAAAGTACAGAAGGACAAGTGTTTTCTTTCTCTTGCTGGTTTCTGACTGCTTTGGGCTGTCCATTAAAGCCACTTGGGGTTGGTTACCTAGGAAATGCCTGGCTGGCTGGAGCTTATAGATTGATCACCAGATTTATGACAGTAAGGTAAGTCACATGATGTGAATTTGGTTGCTTCTAAGTGGAAAAGTTGCTGAACATTAAAAAAAGAATCATTGGAACTTTCCCCCTCTACTTCATTTTAAAGATGAAACAAATTATCTCCTTTCAGGAAATCATAGAGATTTAAATTTATCCCCAGAGGAAGAAAGTCTAATGATTCCATGACCGTATCGAACTTCATGGTTATAAGGAGATAGCATACTCAAGGAGTAGAAGTGTGTATGTATGTGTGTGTCTCCATGATAAAAGGAAACTAAGTTAGCTCTTAATGAAAAATGATGTGTTTTCTATTTTCATCAAGATGAGGATTAATATCTGTGCAGTTTCTAAGTTCCTTCAAGAAGCACCATTGCTTTATCCACACAGCATATAGTTTTAGAGAATCTCTGGGATAGAAGAGAGTGAGTACATTCAGTGAAACCAGGTTTGTGGCTAAAAGAGTTACCTGCATGATAAACAAACATCTTTTCAGGATGAAAAGAACGGATCAAATTTAGAGTTTCTTAATAAAAAAAAGCCAGGCATTTAAAAAAATCATGTGTGAATAAAGGAAACGATCATTTGCCAGCTAGCATCTGTGAGCTAGATAATTTTACTCTAGAAGGCAATGGCATCCCACTCCAGTACACTTGCCTGGAAAATCCCATGGATGGAGGAGCCTGGTAGGGTGCAGTCCATGGGGTCTCAAAGAGTTGGACATGACTGAGTGACTTCCCTTTCACTTTTCACGTTCATGCATTGGAGAAGGAAATGGCAACCTACTCCAGTGTTCTTGCCTGGAGAATGCCAGGGACGGGGGAGCCTGATGGGCTGCTGTCTGTGGGGTCGCACAGAGTCAGACACGACTGAAGCGACTTAGCAGCAGCAGCAGCAGCATATCTCACTTAATCCTAGAAAAGAAACAGGTAGATAGTATTAAAAATTTAGAATTCTGCTCTGCAAATATTTATTGAACACTTAATACATGTTTGCACCAATGTTCAGAGAAGATAAGTAACTAATCAGGGATTAGAATCTATTTTTGTCCTACTCCAAAGGCCATGCTGTTCCTGCTTCACTGTATTCTTTTTCTCTAGGATATTTTTCTATCAGAAATGAGTGAAAATTAAGCGACTAATCTTGAAGTTATATTGTAAGACGTTACTTACTTTGCAAAACTCAGATGTGAATGCATGCTCACAGGCAACTTCCCTTTTTCCTAAGACTTTCTCTGGCAAGTCCAAATCACTTTGAAAACAAAACTGCCTTCTGCCTTGTATCTGGCTGCAGTGATATAGGAATGGTATATTAATAAAAACAGCAAACTATTTCTGTCTGCTAGGCACTATACCTAATGCATTGTCTCTTTCAGTCCTAACTCAACCCTATGTGGAAGAAACTATAGCCACTCTACATTACAAATAATAGAATAAAGCGTTAGAACAGTGACTCACCCAAGGTTACACAGCAGTAAATGGCTAATTTATGTTCATTTTTCAAACTTTGGTCTAACTTTAAAGCCCATTTGAATAACTGCTTTAATATTTTCCTCTCCTTTGAGCTGGAATTGGTTTTCCTAACCAGCAAGTGGTGCTGAATGTTGAGGTTTAAAAAAGTATGGGAGGAAAATTGAAAACCCTCTTCATTAACATATTCCTCCTGCAAATGAAGAAATGACCATTATTCAATTTTTACCAGCAGAACACCTTGATTCAGAATATAGACTATAAATGTTTCAGTGTAATGAGATTTGAAAACCTCTGGGCTAGATGGGCTCACATTTAGTGTAGAATTCTCAAGTAGACTCATCTCCCTAGGGGATGGATTCCTTTATGTTCTCGAATATGGTGTCAGGGAAGGTATCACTCATGATGAGGTGGGAGCATAATGCATGCACAGTGCCTGGAATTACATTCAGCACAAAATTCGAATCAACAGGTGGTAACACTTCATGTAAAATAATCACTGTGTCTAATTTGTATCATAGAACTCATTTATATCATAAGGATATGCAGATGCAGTTACATCTTCAAGACACAGGATAACCCATCTTTGTCATCTTCTAAAAAAAAAAAATAACCATGGACTCTAAAATTCCACCATCAAAGCTTTATTCCATTCCCTTTAAGCTTTGATGTTGCCTAAAATACAACCACTACTGGGGAGTTGTCAGTCATGTGTACCTCAGAGAACCTGAAGGATTTCAGACTTGGCTTTAATGGAAGAGGAGGGAGAGAAGATCACAGGAGCAGAACATTAGAACTGAGAGAGACTTTGGGAGCCCCATCTCACCTCCCAATCACCTGCAGGTGGGGAAACTGGGCCATGGAGAGAGTTAGTGAGTCAGTCTCCCTTTTGTAACATTTGCTCCATTTCCCACTATGGGCGAGCGTGCACAAGTGTGTGTGCTTGTGCTTACATGTTGTCTGCATTGGGGAGTGCCCCAGTCACTAATGCCACGTGACAAACCAGTCCGATCTCAGGAGGGTGAAATGGTGGCGTGTTGTCCAGCTCACAGTTTGTGCAGATCAGGAATTCAGGCAGGCAACAAAGAGGACAGCTTATCTCTGCTCCACAATGCATGGGGCTTCAATTGGGGAGACTCAGATGGCTGGTGGGGACTTAGACACCTGGGAACTACGATCATCTGGAGGTCCAGGCTGGTCTGGTACCTGGGCTGGGGTGACTCATCCAGAGCACACAGGTGTGCACAGCCCTCTCACTGCGTAGTGCCTGGTTTCACAAAAACCAGGTGGAAGCTGCCTGGACTCTCTGACCTAGTCCTAGAAATGTCAGAGTCACTTCTTTTTTAAAAAAATTAATTAATGAAAAAATTTAAAGAAAAATTATATTGGAGCTTCCCAGGTGGTGCTAGTGGAAAGAATCCATCTGCCAATGCAGGAAACATAAGAGATGCATGTTCAGTCCTTGGGTCAGGAAAATCCCCTGGAAGAGGCAATGCCAACCTGCTCCAGTGTTCTTGCCTGAAAAATCCCATGGACAGAGGAGCCTGGTGGGCTACAGGTCATAGGGTTGCAAGCATGGGACACAACTGAAGCGACTTAGCACACACATTACTTATAGTTGATTAACAACGCTGTGTTAGTTCCAGGCGTACAGTAGAGTGAGTCAGTTATACACATACATGTATCTATTCCGTTTTTGATGCATTTTACTGGTTATAAGCAAGTCAGGAGATGAGTTCAAATTTCAAGGGGAGGAAATTAGATACCATGTGTCAATGGAGAAGAGTCAAGGTCACACTGCAGATGAGTGTATGAGATGGGAGAGGTCATTGCAGCCATTTTTGGCAAGCACAGTCTCACCCTGGGGAGGAGAGCAGCAATTTGCAGCTCCTCTACCAAACCTTTAAAATATCTTTCTTTCCATTCCCGAGGTCACTCACTCCCTCTTTCGATTCCTTCAGATCCATTTTATAGACAAGGAATCTAGGGTTCAGAGAGAGTCAGTAATGTGTCAAGTTCAAGGCCAAGATCTATGTCCAGATCTGTTTGATTTCTAATTTGTGCTCTGTATTCCTCTGCCTCCCACCTGCCACTGATGCCAACCCCATTTCCAATAACACTCACCTTGGATGAACAGTAAGATAAGTTTTGGGTCTAGTTGTCCTGACTGGAGGCAGCCATCTAAGAATAAAACTCTTGCAAGGAAGTTGCTGACATCTCCTAGGGATGCTGAAAATGCATTGTATTTGAAAGGACTCGTCCATGCTTGCTGCTCAGTTCTGTCTAACTCTTTGTGACCCAATGGACTGTAGTCAGCTAGGCTCGTCTGTCCGTGGGATTTTACAGGCAATACTGGAGGGGGGGGTTGCCATTTCCTCCTTCAGGGGAATCTTCCCAGCTCAGGGATCAAACCCATTTCTCTTGCATCTCCTTCACTGGCAGGCAGATTCTTTACCACTGCACCACCTATTTGTCTAACATTTATACCTCCCCTTAGTTACTTTCTTGCTAGAGATAAATGGTGGTATTCTCAGGTACTGAAAGAAATGTTTTTACAATGGAAATATCAATTTATTTCCATGATGGAAAATTGACTATGTTATTGATCAATGTGTCCCATCTGCCTAAGTCTTCCTAATTATAAATTTGAAAGGTACATCCAGTAGCATAGTAACTGTCAAATGATTATTGATGGGAAGCTGTTGTTATATGTCTTGATATGCGTTCCTCTAAAGATAGCCTAACACAGAACAAGATAGCAAATTAAATATGTTTCATTTACTAAGTAAAATTTTTTTTTGTCTGATTCTGTCTCTTAAAAGCTGATTAACAAAAGAATCCTGTGAATTGTTGACTTCTCAAGAGACACTGGAGGTCACCCAGGATGAGTCCTGAACCATGTTTACAAAATTGATATCTCACAGCCCTCTTTTAATTTAAAGAATTGATTGGTTTATGGAGCTCTTTATTTTTGTTATCTAGTCAGAGATTCTTATAATCCCCAGTCCATTTCACTTTATGAACAATAGTTTTCTCACTTAAACATGTTAACATCTCCAATAAATACATTCCAATATTATCCAGGCAGATTGTTACATGAAGTTGTTGTTGTTTTTGGCATTTTGCACACTTTATATACAATAAAGGATCTCAGAGATGATTCCTTATCTTGATTTCCTTTCTAATTTGGCAGGGATGAAAGCTTTAGCCCATCACAAGTCAAGACTGTGTCAAATGGGATGAACTTCTAATGAATACACACTACTGAGACTGCTGCTGCTGCTGCTAAGTCGCTTCAATCATGTCCAACTCTGTGCAACCCCATAGGCGGCAGCCCACCAGGCTCCCCCATCCCTGGGATTCTCCAGGAAAGAACACTGGAGTGGGTTGCCATTTCCTTCTCCAATGAATGAAAGTGAAAAATGAAAGGGAAGTTGCTCAGCCGTGTCTGACTCTAAGAGAACCCATGGACTGCAGCCTACCAGGCTCCTCCATCTATGGGTTTTTGCGGGCAAGAGTACTGGAGTGGGGTGCCACCGCTTTCTCTGAATACTGAGACTAATAAACTCTAATTACACCACAGGCCTCTTCTGAAACGGGCACTTCCAATTCCATACACCACAAATATTGGCCCCAACTCAAGGATGAGTTCTGAACCGATGTTTTTATTGCATTTCGGATAACAGAGGAGAAGTTGTATTGAAGACGAGAGAGAAAGGAGAACACCTCCAGATAGGCATGTGCCTAATATAAATGTCAGGGCTGAGGGTGAAGAACCGATTGCCTCTGAGCAATCTCATGAGCAAAGGAGCCAAATTTATAACGTCAAAATATTGTCTTTCCCATCAAACACTCAGCATTTTAGTGCCCATGGAGTCTGAAGTCTTGTGTCTTTCATGAACTCTGGAAATGTTTTCTCATTCATTTTTACTTTTATTTATTTATTTGCCACCAGGCATGTGGGATTAGTTCCCTAACCAGGGATTGAACACATGCCCCGCTCCCCACCCTGTCTTGGAAACAGGAAGTCTTAACCACTGGACCACGAGAAAAGTCCCTCATTCATTTTTCAATTCCCTATGTGTCCTCCGTCCTCTCTTTCTAGAATTCCTGTTTGAAGATGTTGAGTCTTTTCAAATTATTTTCTATATCTGAACCTTCTTTCTTATTTTCTACCTTTTTATTCTTTTGCACAGCATTTTGGGAGAATTCCCAGGCTCCATCTACCACACTGTCGGACCCCCAGCCTTCTGCCATGTGTGCAGACCCTGTGCCTTACACTATCAAATCTATTTTGTTTTAGGATGTTATCCGTGGTGGCTAATTGGTCTTAACTCTTAAGAGCCTATTTCTGTTTTGTGGATATCTTCCTTGTCATTGAAAATGTTTACTTCTTATTCTTTAAAAATATTTTTCCTTTTTTTGGGGGGGGGTCCTCGTATTTCATTTTTTGAGCTTGCTGTTTCTGTCTTGCATTGGTTTCTTAGGGCTCCTGTAACAAATGGCCACAAAACAACAGCGATGTGCTCTTCCACAGTTTTGGAGATTGTTATTATTGTTCAGTTGTGTCCGACTCTTTGAGACCCCATGAACTGCAGCATGCCAGGCTTCCCTGCCCTTCACTATCTCCCGGAGTTTGCTCAAACTCATGTCCATTGAGTCGATAATGTCATTCAACCATCTCATTCTGTCACTTCCTTCTCCTCCTGCCCTCAATCTCTTCCAGCATCAGGGTCTTTTTCAAGTTGGGTAGCTGTAATCAAGGCTTTGGCAGGACCATTCTCCCTCTGAAGGCTCTAGAGAAGAATAAATCATTTTTTTCTCCCTCCCTCGTTCCCTCTCTGTCTCTCTCTCGCTCTCTGCTCCTCTCTCCCTCTCTTTCCATTGTGGTGGAAAATAAAACCAAAAAACAAACATAACTCGAAATCTACCCTCTTAACAAAATTTTAGGTGTATGGCACAGTACCATTAACTGTATGTGCATTAAGCTATAGCAGATCTTGAGAACTTTTTCACCTTGCATGATGGAAACTGTATGCATTGAACCATTTTCCTTTCCTCCAGCTCCTGTAAACCATCATTCTACCTTCTGCTTCTACAGATTAGACTGTTTTAGATACTTCCTGTAATGGGAATCTTGAAGTATTTGTCCTTCTGTGATTGGCTTATTTTACTTATGATAATAATGTCCTCCAGTTTCATCTGTGTTGTAGCATATAACAACATTTCCTTCTCTTCTAAGGCTGGTGGTACATACATCTCTCCAGATGTTGCTTTTCCTCAGGTTATTAGTGATTTTAGGTTTTATGCCCATCTTTGTTTTGGAGAGGGCTTCCCTCATAGCTCAGTTGGTAAAGAATCCACCTGCAATGCAGGAGACCCCAGTTCGATTTCTGGGTGGGGAAGATCCGCTGGAGAAGGGATAAGCTACCCAATCCAGTATTATTGGGCTTCCCATGGGGCTCAGCTGGTAAAGAATCCTCCTGCAATGTGGGAGACCTGGGTTCAATACCTGAGTTGTGAAGATCTCCTGGAGAGGGGAAAGGCTACCCATTCCAGTATTCTGGCCTGGAGAATTCCATAGACTATATAGTCCATGGGGTCACAAAGAGCTGGACACAACTGAGTGACTTTCACTCACTTGTTTTGGAGATGTCCTGCCTTCCTTCTGTGGCTTCTCTTTTTATTACCTTCTATCTCTAATAGCTATGAAGAAACAATAGGACATAATCCAAGGATGGTCTCTCAGTAATTTTCCCCTTAATATATGGGGACTCCTCAAGAACACATCACTGCCTCAATGGACATGAATTTGAGCAAACTTCGAGAGATAGTGAAGGACAGAGGAGCCTGGCATGCTGCAGTCCATGGGGTCTCAAAGAGTCAAACATGGCTTAGTGACTGAACTTTCTTGGTGTTACTACTTGGGCACCACTTAGGGTCTTTAGCCCAAACACCTACACTCATAACTCTGTCCTGGACGGGGGAGTGGGACAGGTACCTCCCTGCCCATTGCTTGGCGTAAGAAGATATAAGACCCAGAAGGGGCTCAACAACTTGATGCTTAAAATATAGGCTCCCTGACCAATCACCTTGATGTTTGCTTCAGAGCCCTCTCCTGCAATGCAAGGCAGGCATTGTCTCTCATCTTCGAGCATCCCCAGAACCTGGGAAGCCCCTGCAGGTGTTTTAGGTCATGTTTTCCCTCCATCAGTGGTCTGATCCAATTTACCTTCAGTCTCTCAGATATTCCTCTGATCCACTTGTCCTTTATTGATTTTCATCCTTGCTATAGATGTAGTTTTTCAAATATGTTCTACTAGTTACAGATTTGGGGATGAGAGCTGGATGTAGGGCCATGTAGTTGATCTTTGCTCTTGTTCCAATTTTTAAAAACACTACTGAAACGTAAAAGCAAAGTGCCTAGTGGGTAGGCAGAAAGGGTATTGGGGAATCAAAAAAGAGTAACAGCTTCCTTGTCAGTCTTTTCCCCAGACTCTCCTCTCTGCAGGCTACACCCAGTCCTTTAATTTGAGGAGTTGGAGAGTATAGTAATTAAGAACAAGAACATGGAATTGAATGGAATGGAGTTCAAACCCAAGTTCTACTCCTTAATGATCTTGAGCAACTTACTGAAACTCTCTGGCCCTTATTTTATATTTAAAATTTCAAAATGCAGAGAATAAGAGTGCTTGCTTCTCATAATACTGTAAATGTTGAATGAGATTATCTGTGCAACTCTTTCATGCACACAGTAAGTATTTGCTCAACTGGAACATTATCTTGTACAATTTGGCCAACCATCAGTGGTCCTTTTGACTGTATAGGTTGGCTTTGCTCTGGCTTTGAGCTGATCTTCCCATAAAGTGGACCCTTCACCGATTCCTATATTGCATTCAACTGTATCATGATTTTTGCAGATTTGGTAAATATTTTTGTGAGGAGGGTATAAGAGTCAAGAAAACAATTTAGAAAATCTCCCACAGACTTGCCTAGGATGTATGCTGACCAAGGGTGAGCTCACAAACTGAGGGATTACAAGCACAGATGTTCATGACTACCCAGAAGCTGTGCCCCTTGTACACATGGGTTCTTGCCATTTATTTCTCGTTCATCCCTCCCCTGGGGTCTGAGGGGAGTCTTGCCTGTGCTCTGCTGATAAAGGACTTTCTATGATCATATGATATGATCACATGATCATGTGATCAGATGATCAAAACCATCATAGCATTGATTTTGAACTGCCATCCCTTACTCACTGGACTGGGCCTTCTCAGCTACTGAGGTTGCTTTAATCACCCTATAGGACTGATAGATTCCTCAATATTGTATACTCTGCTGTCCAGCTGCTTTTAAGGGCCTCTGTTTCTCCACCTATAAAATGGGTATAATTACAGTAGTGATCCATCCGATGGGGCTGTTGAGTGTAAATGAAACAACATGAACTAGATTGAAAGCTCCATCAGGGCAGAGACTTCTGAGACCAGAGAAGATAAGTGAGTTGCTCGAGGTCATAACAAATATGTAACCGAGGCAGAGTCTATCTGGCTTTTCCGAAGCCCAGGATTTTGGTACCAATGATCCTAAATGCCTCTAACCCTAAACTAGGGAATGAGTCTCTGTTCCTGATTCACCAGTAAGGAAACTGAAGCTAACAACAACAACAACAAAGCATTGTCCTAGGATCCAGAGATAATAATAAGCAGAAAGAGGACTGGAATCCAGACTCCATCAGAATCAAAATCACTCAGAAATATTTCTGAGTCACCTACCATGTTCTAGCCACTGTTTCAGATGTTAGCAAGATTACCAAACAGAAACAAAGATCCCCACCCTTGAGGTGTTCACTGTCTGAAGAGGGATCCACAGACGTAAACAACCTGGAGTGGGTTGGGGGTTGTATGCACTCAAATGTTTGTTGCAGCATTATTCATGATAACCAAGACACGAAAATATCCCAAGTATCCTTGGACAGCTGAAAGGATAAAAAAGATGTTGCATATGGCATGCATGCACACACAAACACACACACACCCCACAGTGGGATATTATTTAGTCTTAACTAAGAAGGAAATCCTGCCATTTGCAACATCATGAATGGACCTTGAAGGCATTATGTTAGACAAACTAAGAAACACACAGAAAGAAAAACACTGCACAATTTCTTTTCACTTATATGTGAAACTTACAATAGTCAAACTCATAGAAGCAAAGAGTTGAATGGTGCTTTCCAGGGGTAAGGAGGAGGGTTCAAAGTTTCATTTATACAAGATGGAGAAGTTCTGGAGAGCTATCTACATACAGTATGCTGACTAATTAACAGTGCTGTATTGTAGACTTCAAATTTGCTAAGAAGATACATTTAAAAAATAATAAAAATATTTTTGGCTGTACCAAGTGGCATGTGAGATCTTAGTTTCCTGACCAGGGATTAAACCCACACCACCTGCATTGGAAGACAGAGTCTTAACCACTGGGACACCAGGGAAGTCCTAAGAAGATAAATTTAAAGCTTTCTCAACACACACACACAGTAACTGTGTAGAGGTTGTAGATATGTTAATTAGTTTGATGATGGTGACCATTTCACAAAGTATATGTATATGAAAACATAATCGCATACCTCAAATATATACAATTCCTATGTCAGTGATATCTCAATAAAGCTGTTCAAAATACATATAAAAAGGAGACCGTCAAGTGGGAATCCTCCTCTGGGCTGCCTGCCTCTTTGCACTTTGAGTTGCATTCATCAGAAGCTGGTTCACATAAGGATGACAAGAACATTTAGACACACATTTCCCCCTGATTACAGCCTCTTGATCTATTTCACTGACCTTAACATGGCTACAGAAAACAACAGGCACTCAATGCTTGTTGGGTGAAAATCCAATTGAATTTACTTTTACATCAGCTTCCCTGGTAGCTCAAATGGTAAAGAATGCCTGCGATGTAGGAGCCCTGGTTTTGATCCCTGGGTCAGGAAGATCCCCTGGAGAAGGGAATGGCTGCAGACTCTGGTGTTCTTGCCTGGAGAATTCAGTGGAGAGAGGAGCCTGGCAGGCTATAGTCCATGGGGTCGCAAAGAGTCAGTCACAACTGAAGCACTAACACTTGGCATCAGCTATTAGGTTCAGAAGCAGCCCAAGAAACATGGGTATTAGGGTAACTCCAGTTCAAAGATTCATCAAATATTTTTGTGAGTGCTCACCAAATGCTAGGCACTGAGCTGGGCTTAAGGCTCCCAGCAGGCTCCGGTCAGTTAAAGAAGGCAGATGTCCAAGAGGCAAGTAAACAGGCCAGTGTCAGTGATCAAGCAAAGACTGCAGGGACAAAGCCCTAGAGGGAGGGATTCGGGGAGGAACTGCAGGTGGTAACAGCTACAGTTCAGTTCAGTTCAGTTGCTCAGTCATGTCCGACTCTGAGACCCACCCCATGAATCGCAGCACACCAGGCCTCCCTGTCCATCACCAACTTCCAGAGTTCACTCAGATTCACGTCCATCGAGTCGGTGATGCCATCCAGCCATCTCATCCTCTGTCGTCCCATTCTCCTCCTGGCCCCAATCCCTCCCAGCATCAGAGTTTTTCCCAGTGAGTCAACTCTTCACATGAGGTGGCCAAAGTACTGGAGTTTCAGNCCATCACCAACTCCCAGAGTTCACTCAGACTCACGTCCACCAAGTCAGTGATGCCATCCAGCCATCTCATCCTCTGTCAACCCCTTCTCCTCCTGCCCCCAATCCCTCCAGCATCAGAGTCTTTTCCAATCAGTCAACTCTTTGCATGAGGTGGACAAAGTACTGGAATTTCAACTTCAACATCATTCGCTCCAAAGAACACCCAGGGCTGATCTGCTTCAGAATGGACTGGTTGGATCTCCTTGCAGTCCAAGAGACTCTCAAGAGTCTTCTGCAACACCAGAGTTCAAAAGCATCAA
>SJYW01005436.1:579709-595806 GCA_006410735.1 Raphicerus campestris
AAGAAATGAAGCGCCAGTCTATGTTCAATACAGGATACAGGATGCTTGGGGCTGGTACACGGGATGATCCAGAGAGATGATATGGGGTGGGAGGTGGGAGGGGGCTTCAGCATTGGGAGATCGTGTATACCTGTGGCTGATTCATGTCAATGTATGGCAAAACCAATACAGTATTGTAACATACAATAAAGTATTTTAAAAAAATAAAAATAAAAACTGAATCTAAACAAAACAAAACAAAAAAAACTCTGCCTTGATTAATTATGAAAAACAAATTAACTCACTCCTAAGCAGAGACATACTTTATATGTTTGTAAAAGTGTAACAAAGTAATGCTTTCTTAGTAAAGATAAGATCATTTTAGTTGAGATTTCACTAACTCAGAATCAAGAGTCTAGGCAGGTATTGCTTTGTTCTATAAAAACATTTCACAGATAAAAACACACTAAATGATATTAAAGGAGACTTAAGTTTTAGAATACTGTACTAAGAATTTTTTTTAAAGCTTTTCAAGATTTTGAAAGAATCTATTTTCATACAACTTATTTATTTATTCATTCAACATGCCTTAATTCCACACACATTTATTGAGTTCCTCTCTGGGCTGGCCATCAGAGACACCCCCAGGAGACCAAGATACAGAATAGCCTTCCTGAAGCTCTCATTCTAGTAGGTGAGCAAACGTCAACAAAGGCATCACAAGGTGATAAATACCATGAAAGATGGAACTGAAAAGGAGAAAAACATTACTGCGCTGTGCTGTGCTTAGTCGCTCAGTCGTGTCTGACTCTTTGCAACCCCGTGGACTGTAGTCCACTAAGCTCCTCTGTCCATGGGGATTCTCCAGGCAAGAATACTAGAAGGGGTTTTCATGCCCTCCACCAGGGGATCTTCCCAACCCGGGGACTGAATCCAGGTCTCCCGCACTACAGGCAGATTCCTCACCATCTGAGCCACCAGGGAAGCCCATGGAGCTGAAGCTGATGCTTTGAAAAATAACCCTGGAAGGGGTGATCTCATCTCCACATTAAAGTATGGTTTCTCTAGGGGCCATGGTACCAATCAGCTCTGCTCTAATAGGAACACTTGAGAAATAATGCAACTCTAACTTTCACTTTCCTGCATTGGAGAAGGAAATGGCAACCCACTCCAGTGATCTTGCCTGGAGAATCCCAGGGACAGGGGAGCCTGGAGGGCTGCCATTTATGAGGTCGCACAGAGTTGGACACAACTGAAGCGACTTAGCAGCAGCAGCAGCAACTCCATATGGGAGGGAGGGAAACCTCACAAGCTCAGACTAGTTTGGATGGGCAACTCTCACCTTCACTGTCAACACTTTTGCTGTCCACACCACAATAAATTGAAAGCACGTTAGCCAGAAGGTGGAGATACTGGATCCCACCAGTGTTGTTTCTGGCTGGGAGAGTCATTAGAAGGAGAGTACCCTGACTCTTGCCACTGAAAACATATGTGCTCTCATGAAAGAGAGAGTATAGTTTTCATTACCCTGATGTTAGTTAGCTTGGCCAAGTGATGGAAAGTTGACCCACACCTGTTTCCCTCTGCAAACTGATACCTCTTGATTTTATTAGTACCTCTTTTATCCCTTTCTCATCTCCCCCTGCTTTTAACGCAACAGGAATGTGATGGATGTCCTTTCCTAGATTTAAGTTCTGAATATGGACAGTTTATCTGTTTGAGGCTACTGAAGAGGAACAGGATCAGTTGAAAGAACTCAATCCCCCCAGGTAGGTCATCTCCAAAGAAGCCCACACACACTAAACGATTTTCAAGAGCCAAGAACTCAGGGGCCTTGCTGCTGAGCAGGAAGCATCTTTGCCCACTCTGACCAACCAGGCTGGAATTAGAGTCATCCTTCCTTGGTGCCACCACAAAAAGGACCTGATCTACTGGGGCGATGCTGATAGAAACCAGAAAGAAGGCAGAGACTCGGACATCTACGAAGATTCTAGACAGAAGGCAAGAATCACAGTTATTTGAGAAGACTTCGTTCAACGCAGTTCTAAGAGGAAAATGCCCAAGTGGGTGTGTGCCACCGTGAAACAAACCGACTCACCTTCTTAAGTCTTCTAAATGTATACAGACTATGGGAACATTATTCCAAATCCAAAACCAATACAGCTCCCAAACAAACAGAGATAATATACTCAGTATAATGAAAAGAAGGTAGACATCAGAAGTTATGACCCAAATGATTCCTCCAGCATGGTTTACACTATCATGATCCACAGGATACCTTTCCTTAAGACTAAGGAAATAAATGTAGAAGCAGGTTTGGAGGGCCTAGCATCCCAAAGGAACACAGAAACCTGTTTTTTAGCACAGGTCTCAAGGAGGGTGAATTTAATGCATAATTTAAGAGGAATCATCCCATTGGATGGAAAAGGTAGACCACAGGAAGAGATGAGGAAATCTCAGCTCTCAGAAGCAGCTAGAGAACTCTTCTTGTGGAACTTCTTTGGTGGTCCTGTGGCTAAGACTCCATGTTCCCAATGCAGGGGTCCTAAGTTAGATCCCTGATTGGGGAAGTACATCTTACATGCCTCAGTTAAGTGTTCACATGCTGCCAGCTTTAAAAAAAAAAACACAAAACAACTCTTTTCATGCTTTCATTAGGTTAATACCTCTACCATTCAGTACTTATACTTCTCTAGCTTTTTTTAAAATATAAATTTATTTATTTTAATTGGAGGCTAATTACTTTACAATATTATATTGGTTTTGCCATACACTGACATGAATCTGCCATGGGTGTACATGTGTTTCCCATCCTGAACCCCCCTCCCACTTCCCTCCCCATCCCATTCTTCTGGGTCATCCTAGTGCACAAGCCCCGAGCACCCTGTATGATGCATCGAACCTGGACTGGTGATTCGTTTCACGTATGATAACATACATGTTTCAATGCCATTCTCTCAAATCATCCTACCCTCGCCCTCTCCCAGAGTCCAAAAGACTGTTGTATATATCTGTGTCTCTTTCGCTGTCTTGCATAGAGGGTTATTGTTACCATCCTTCTCCACAGCTTTTCTAGGCAGCCTCAAGTGTGTACTCTCCAAACTAAAACATTCTTTCTTTCTTTCCAAGTGAATTGGATCTATGGTAACTTCTCATTTAATCTCATTCTTACCTAGACAGGGTTCCATGAATTCATGATTCATGAGAGAGCATTTAAAGTGTCAAGAGGCTGAGTTCGAGCTTCTATTCTTCTACCATTTATATGGTTTCAGATAAATTACCACTTCTTTGGTCTCGGTTTTCCCATGAGAAAGCAAGAGGAGTAGATAAAAGTGGATTAGTAAGTCCCCTTTCATTTCATATTAATCTACCTGGTACTTTGTAATATATCGCCTATTCCAAGTTAATAACCAACCCAATTCCTTTATTAGACCAGTAAAGAATCTGCCTGCAACACAGGAGACCTAGGATTGATCCCTGGGTTGGGAAGATCCCCTGGAGGAGGGCATGGCAACCCACTGCAGTATTCCTGCCTGGAGAATTCTCGTGGACAAAGAAGCCTGGCGGGCTACAGTCCATGGGGTCACAAAGAATAGGACACTGCACATGTGGCATACCTAAAATCCATAACGTAAAAACCATTTTACAGTTACTCAGGCTGAATTCCCATAAATATGAAATTTTTTATACCTACCAGTCAAACCAGTCAAATGCCTTTATCAAAATCCATTTAATACATCATGTGGTGACATCTTCTAAAATATGTTCACTTGTTATGTTTACCAGAAAGAATTTGTAATGAGCAGCTGCCCTGAAATTAATTAATGTGTATAGCTCACATGATAAAGTTACAAGCCAAATCCCATTATAAGTAATATATTTTCAGTGCATAGCTCAAATTGCAAAGGACAGTGAAACTCCAGCTGATGGCCCATTTATTTAGAGCAGTATGTGAATCAACAAAATTACAGGAGCTGAAACACATAGTTCTGTTCTCAATGTATATATTGAATAATATATTCTATGAAGTATTATACCATGGAATTCTAGCAAATTAAAGAAACCTTATTGATCCTTCATTTTTTCCTATAAACTGTTAACCTTTTATATAGAACCAATATAGGAAAATTGGAGTATCTGAACGCATTAGCTAGATTCTGATTTTACCCCCAAAATTGTCAAGCCAAGGAATTATTTATAGCCCATTAATTGATTACCTTCAAATATCTCTATTTTTCACTTACATCCTGTTCATGTGCTAAATTCCAAAGCATTTTTGAAGGAAATCAAAGCAAGGTAAATAAAGCTGAAACCCTGCTTTGCCAACATTTTTAAAAAATCAAAATCAGGTGTAATTGAAAGAAAATAATTATACACCTTGCTGGCACTTGTTCCAGTTTTTAGAACAAATGTTCATACTGACCTAGGGGATGTTCCATCTGCCTCTCTCATTTTAGTTTTCATGCTTTGCTTTAATTATTATACACAGATAAATTACCAAGATCTTATCGTCTCAAAATAAATAACCCTGTTCTCATTTTTTCAAATCATAATCTACCAAAAATGAAATCAGATTTTTTCAGAAAGTGGTATTTTAACAATCTTTAAGTTAGTAGAAAAGGAGATCTTATCAACACACCATTTGGGGAAAGTATCACTTCTAGAATTGCAAAACAGTATAACTGTATATTCTACAGTTTTTAACTTCGCCAAGCAAATAGAATATCTATTCTCTTGGAGTTTAAAATCCAAAATTCATATGTAGGTATATTTCAAAAAGATAAAAAATAATAAAACTGATAAAAAGCATTAAACAAATACACAGTAAATAACACAAGTGTACATCAAGGCATGAATGTCTGTGGCTTGGCACATCAGGTCAGTAGAAAAGTGACATGGAATCACAGAAGTGACAAACCTTGACTGAACTAAAGCCTCAGTGAAAAGCAAAAGCTTTAGTACAGCACCCATTCATTTTGCCTTCCCCCTATCCCACCTCTGAGGCCCCCAAAGTAACTGCATAACTGATTTATTTCTCATCCAGATGGCTGGCGTCCTGTAGACAGACTTAAAATGGTGACTGTGTCTTGGGCATGCTTATTCAGTGAGTCTTGAAAGCCATTATTCACTAATTTCACGTGAAAATGAAATTTCAGCTTCCCATTGTGTACAAATAACTTGGCCACTTATGCCACGCACAAAAAGTGCCTTTTGCCAGGCAGGAGTGGACGGCTGGAATGCAAAAGCCTTCTTGTGTGCTTCCCTGGCTCAGGCCCAAGCTGGCATATGGCGGCCCCACCAACCAACTCTATGTATCAATAGAATACTAGGTGAACGCTTTAAGCAAGCCCCAATAATGTGATTTACAAAGCACACACTGGATGGCTGCTGTTTGCCTCTATTTTCATTCAGGATAGAAGATTAATCTTATTTCAAATAAAAGCAATTGGTGACATGTTGCTCCCTTGCATCCAGTCTCCCAACATGATCAGCTGCTAATATTTTGGTGTGTCTAGAAACAATCTTGAGTTTCTAAGCTTTCTTCCTTTATCGTTTTCTTATTCTACAATGCAATCCTCAACATGGGCTTCACTTTCTGTGTCTCATCTGGGACTAATAGGCAAAGAAAACTGGCTTTTCAAGACCAAGTTAAAGGTTTTAGCAAAGCTCATAGGCTTCGCCCTGGTGCAACATTCCCACGCCATGCTTCTAAACAACTACTGATATTTTCTGGAATTTCATCTCAGAAATTGTTTGTTTTCAGAGGTCAAAGAACTCCCTTCCCCTCCTTTTCTGGGGTTTTAGTTCAGAATCAGCAGTGCTACTCACCAGTCATAAATAAAAATTCCCACGTAAATATCCATGAACATTTCATACTGTTGCTGAGGAACTCAAACATTACCAAAATCACTGGTGATTTCAAGCCCTGAAATCTGACTTTTGGATCTTTCCAAGATTTATTTACATCATGTTTGCAAAGTACAATTTGTATTTATAAACAGAGGTAGATGCCAGCATTCAGCAATGGATGTAACAAGTCATAGCCTGGAACCATCATTTGTTTTCAGCGGAAGTTCCCAGAGATATGAGATAGGCCTGGCTAAGGAGATCCTTTCTCCTCATTTTGAGGAGTAAATGGCTTTTTCTCTCCTAGTTTTTATCTACCCTGCCACATAGCTCTCTGTTCCTCCCCCATATCTGCAGAGGGCGAATAACCCTCCTCCTTTCAGATATCCCGGGAATGTGTTTTTGCCCAATTGGCCTCCCCCAGGGTTGTCTCCTAGATAGTTGAATCTCAGGATGAGATGAGTGATATGGATTATAGGGATATCTGGTGCATTAAAAATAAACATGATCAAGACAAAAGAGCTCAATCTCTATTTGGAATTACTCATCCAATTCCTGAAAATAACCAATGCTCTTAACATTGAACATATAAATGCCCTGTTTCCTTTTTCTTTTTTTAAACCACAAAAACAACTGAGAGCATTCAGAGAAATTAACTTTGACTTATTCCTGGAATCACAATCTACTCTAAAGAAAGGGAGACACCCTTGCCTCAGAAAAAAAAAAAAGTGAATGTACTTTAAAAACAAGAAACTGGCTCTAGCATGGAGTGGACTGCTGCCGCTGCTACTCAGTCATGCCCAGCTCTCTGTGACCCCATGGACTACAGTCCACCAGGCTTCTCTGTCCATGGGATTTTCCAGGCAAGAACACTGGAATGGGTTGCCATGCCCTCCTCCTGGGGATCTTCCTGACCCAGGGATTGAAGCCACATCTCCTGTGTCTCTTGCATTGCAGACAGATTCTTTACCCACTGAGCCATCAGAGAAGCTCATGGAGGGGACATCCTGAGACAAATAGTGGTGGCTCCAGAATTTCTAGATGGGGTTTCAAAGGAGCAATTGGGTCACAATGAGGAGGCAGGGTATTTGCCTTGAAGCTCTATTTGGAGAGCAAGCTCATACTTCTTTTTTATTTTTATTTTTTAATTTTTATTGGAATATAGTTGCTTTCCAAAGTTGTGCCATTTTCTATTATAGAGCTGCTGCTGCTAAATCACTTCAGTCATGTCTGACTCTGTGTGACCCCATAGATGGCAGCCCACCAGGTTCCACGGTCCCTGGGATTCTCCAGGCAAGAATACTGGAGTGGGTTGCCATTTCCTTCTCCAATGCATGAAAGTGAAAAGTGAAAGTGAAGTCAGTTGTGTCTGACTCTTCGCGACCCCATGGACTGGAGCCTACCAGTCTCCTCCGTTCATGAAATTTTCCAGGCAAGAGTATTGGAGTAGAATGGCATTGCCTTCTCTGCTATTACAGAGCAAAGTGAATCAATCGTACATATACATATATCCCCTCTTTTTTGTATTTCTTTCCCACTTAGGTCACCACAAAGCACTGAGTAGAGTTCCCCATGCTATACAGTAGGTTCTCATTAGTTACCCATTTTATACAGTGAAGGTAAGTCAGAAATAGTAAATGAAATATCATGTATTAACACATGGATGTAGAACCTAGAAAAATGGTTCAAATGAACCTATTTGCAAAGTAGAATTAGAGACAGAGACTGTAGAAAACAAACATAAGGACACTAAGGTGGAGAAAGGGGGTGTGGGGTGAATTGGGAGTTTGACATATAGCTCATACTTCTTAAATGGGCTGTGAGTTTATAAAAGTGGCTGAGTGAATGGCTAAAGGAAACGCCACCATTAACTATGTCAATGCAAACTTTGGTAACTCCTCGGAAAGAATACAGCTACTGTATGCAACATCAGTGGGACCCTTCTTAGAAGTCAGCTTGGATCTATCAGGCTTAAAAGAAATATAAATGATTGGACAAGCATCTTTGAAAAAAAACAATAGAGGTACTCAAAGACTCTATAATTCTCAGTTGGGAGACACATAAGCATTAAAGCAAAAGTGAATGTCTATTCCTCCTCCTCTCATCCATTACAAATTATTATTGGTAAGGTGTTTTAATAAAAGACCCATACTACAGAGGACTTTATACAAAAGATCAAGACCACTGTGGCACAAATATCAGATGAGTATAAAACTAGAGTAACATGATATATAATGTGTAGCTTGTATCCAAAATTAAAAAAAAGAAAACTTGGTCCTAATATTGTTTTTGGAGAAGGCAATGGCAACCCACTCCAGTACCCTTGCCTGGAAAACCCCGTGGATGGAGGAGCCTGGTGGGCTGCCACCTGTGGGGTCACACAGAGTCGGACACGGCTGAGCGACTTCATTTTTCACTTTCACTTTTAAGAAAAAAGGTCAAGAGCAGTAAAAGCCTGGACTCTTCTATAATTTAAGTGTTCAGTTCAGTAGCTCAGTCGTGTCCAACTAGCCCCCATTTATTAAATCATGAAATAGATTTTCGATTGGTAGGGAGCTGCTCAACAGAACTCTACCAGGAGAGAACCTTTCTACAGACGTTTTTGAACAGAAAGGCAGTTCTAGGATAGGTAATGGCATTCTCACAACAAAGCAAGTTTGCTTCCAGCAGATCCTAGATTGAAGCATTTCATATATGGAATAATTCATTTCCTAAAAAAGACCTGGCCTGGTAGCTACCATCTAGCAGTAAAGGTAGCAAGGGGAAAAATGCTGTGACAGCATTTTCTTTTGATTCAGCCCAGTAGCTATGGAAACTATCTTTTAAAGTCCAATTGGTCTCCTTCCTTGCAAACCATATAAAATAAAACTATTTCTCACCCTCCATGGATTCCATGTCTGGAGGCTTCATTTTTCAACACGTTTAACTTTCTTTAGCTAAGCCCTCTCCAGCTCTAGGTATTTGCGAGCTAAAGCTATCATATTTGATCAATACCATGGATTTAAATTAGAAAACCCATGAAGGTGTTTCTAAATAATGCAGCAAGGAGTCCTAACGCCCAGACAATGAGGAGTAAACATTTGTAAAATCTGCTTGATATGCTCCAATAAATACAATGTTTGCTTCTTTACATTTTTCTATTTCTCCTCTTCTCCAGAGGTAAGAAACTATGTACATTCCCATCACTTGTAATGTCATCAGCCCATGAGTTTTTCCTGCAGCTGTACATACACCAAAGGCTGAGTAGCAATTCAGAGTGAAGAGGTTCCTTCTAGTTAAGATTTTTCTTTTGTGGCTCCTTCAAGAAGAAAATGGTAGACAAACTAAAATATAAAGCAAGTCTATGGTCTTTAAAATTTTTTTTCCTATGCGGATTTTAATCNATCTGCTTGATATGCTCCAATAAATACAATGTTTGCTTCTTTACATTTTTCTATTTCTCCTCTTCTCCAGAGGTAAGAAACTATGTACATTCCCATCACTTGTAATGTCATCAGCCCATGAGTTTTTCCTGCAGCTGTACATACACCATAGGCTGAGTAGCAATTCAGAGTGAAGAGGTTCCTTCTAGTTAAGATTTTTCTTTTGTGGCTCCTTCAAGAAGAAAATGGTAGACAAACTAAAATATAAAGCAAGTCTATGGTCTTTTAAATTTTTTTTCCTATGCAGATTTTAATCATAATCCATTCAAAATGGAACCGTCTTCAGAAATTTTTTCTAGATGCAGTCACTCTAGGTTCACCATGTTATATCTTAATTATACTTAAGTATTTCTTTTGGTACAAGTTTGATAAAGACAGATGTTCTTTGTGCTCACTCTCCTACTCTAAACACCACTTTAATTCATCTTTATTGTCTCTTATTTCCCTCAGTCAAATCCCCTCAGAATCTGTTTCTCTGTATACAATCATCTCTCATCAGCAACCCCAATTGTGAAATTTGCAAAATCAAAATAGAGTAACTATTTTCTTACAACATGCATAAATTTTTCTCATTGATTTTGCCATGATTTTGTCATCTTTCTCTTACATAAAATTTTTTTACAGCCCATTTGAAGAATATTATATTGTTAGCATGACACTTAAAAAATGCCCAAGACAATCCTACAGAACAACAAAGCTAGAGGACTTCCACTTTGTTAAAGTCAAAGTGTTAGTCACTCAGTCATGTCTGACTCTTTGCAACCCCATGGACTGTAGTTTGCCAGGCTCCTCTGTGCATGGAATTCTCCAGGTAGGAATACTGAAGTGGGTTCCATTCCCTTCTCCAGGGGATCTTCCTGACCCAGGCATCAAACCCATGTCTCCAGCATTGAAGGAAGATGTTTTACCATCTGAGTCTCCATAAAGTTGGAGACTTGAGGCTGTTGGAAGCAAAAAATAAACAAATAGACCTGTGGAACATAATGGAGTCTGAAACAGATATATATATATGTATGTATGTATGTATATATATAAAACAGGCATGTCAGAAATAGAGAGTCAGTTGATAAATAACAAAGATAACAAAGGAAAGTATTTGGTAAAGAGTGGTCTTTTCACTACGTGATTTGGATTCAGTGGGTATCTACTGGGGGTAAAATGACTTTTGAGTCTTTACTCAAATCATAAACCAAAATCAACTTCTGAGGGACTTCAAATATAAATATAAAAGACAACAAAGTATCTACTTTAAAAAGCATAGGAACATGTATCTTCATAATTTTGGAATAGGTAAAGGATTCTTAAAGAGGACTCAGCTAAGCATTAAGGGGAAAATCTGAAAACTCAGCTTTATTCTCAAAAGACACATTCAAGAGAATGAAGATATTAAGTTTCAGGGTAGGAAAATATATATGCAATTGTTAGGGAAAGCACACTGATTGAAACCGTCCACCCTGGCCAGGTACCATAGTAACCATTTGCATAAGTTGTTTTTTGACAGGAGGTCCCGGTAAGGAACACGGAACTAATAAGCCTCCACCAACCGGAAGAGTTCAGCAAAGGTCAAAAGCTGACACCACATGTCCAACCACCTCCCAGAATCCTTCTCTCTGGCATCCATTTGGCTAAACAAGGCGTGCACCACCAGGAAGGACTCTGAGTCAGAATTATTGGCTAAAGACAACCCGGAAACTAATCCCATCACCATAAAACCTGAGACTGCAAGCCATGTGACAGAGCTGTTCTCCTGGGTTCCCTTACCCTACTGCTCTCCACCCGGGTGCCCTTTCCCAATAAAATCTCTTGCTTTGTCAGCACATGTGTCTCCTCGGACAATTCACTTCCGAGTATTAGACAAGAGTTCAGTTTCAGGCCCTGGAAGGGGTCCCGTTTCCTGCAACACAATACCTATATCCAATTTAGACTTGGATCCATAATATATAAAGAATTCTACAAACTAATAAGAAAAAAGAGATATAACCCATTGGAAAAATGGGCAAATGACTTGAACAGACCATATCAAAAAAGAGAATATGTAAATGGCCAACAAACATATGCATATGAGTTTCATTAGTCATCAGGGAAATGCAAACAAAACCATGGTTCAACACTGCTACCACCCACCAGAGTGGTGGTGGTTTATTTGCTAAGTCATGTCCGACTCTTTTGTGACCCCATGGATTGTGCCCACAAGGCTCCTCTGTCCACGGAATTTCCCAGGGAAGAACACTGGAATGGGTTGCCATTTCCTTCTCCAGGGATCTTCTTGACCTAAGGATCAAATCCATTTCAGGCAGATGCTTTACTGCTGAGTCATCAGGGAAGCCCACCCACCTGACTGGTTAAGTTTTAAAAAAAAAGAAAGAAAATACCAAGTGTATGTTGGCAAAGATGTAGAGAACATGGAATTCTCATAACTTAATGATTTAATTTTATCAAAGGGAAAAAAAAAGTGGTGCCAGACACTAAAGGATTATAGTGCTGGCACCAGCAATGACCATATCTTCCCACAACTGTGTGGTAGGAAGTCTGAGAAAGGATAATAGTAGAGGATTGAATCTATCTAGATATACCTGAAGAAGAGAATGTGAGCCTGAAGTGGAGACAAATACAACAATGAATCTGCAGTCTGAGGAGAGAGTGCTAAGAAAAATTCCAGAGAGAGGGAGAATGCTGGGACAGATGGGTGGTGATTGCAAAAAGACTGAATTTCCATCATCAGGTCTGTAAAGAGAAGCCACTGGGGAAGATAACACTGAACACCAAGCTCTATTCTAACGGGAAAAAAAAAAAAATCATTGTCCACTCTTAGATCCCTTAGATAAAACAATGGCACGAGAAGAAGCTGGTGAAAGAGGTATCTTAATTCATCCAACTACATTTACTTCCATTTTCTGGAAACTTTTTCAAATTGTGGGAAGCGATATATTAGTTGAGGATTAAAATCATGTTGACACCACCCTTATGGCAGAAAGTAAAGAAGAACTAAAGAGCCTTTTGATGAAAGTGAAAGAGGAAAGTGAACAAGTTGGCTTAAAGCTCAACATCCAGAAAACTAAGATCATGGCATCCAGTCCCATCACTTCATGGGAAATAGATGGGGAAACAGTGGCTGACTTTAGTTTTCTGGGCTCCAAAATCACTGCAGATGATGATTGCTACCATGAAATTAAAAAACGCTTACTCCTTGGAAGGAAAGTTATGACCAACCTATTGAAGTTATGATCAACCTATGACCAACAGCATATTAAAAAGCAGAGACATTATTTTGTCAACAAAGCTCCGTCTAGTCAAGGCTATGGTTTTTCCAATAGTCATGTATGGATGTGAGAGTTGGACTGTGAAGAAAGCTTAGCACAGAAGAATTGATGCTTTTGAACTGTGGTGTTAGAGAAGACTCTTGTGAGTCCCTTGGACCTCAAGGAGGTCCAACCAGTTCATCCTAAAGGAGGTCAGTCCTAGGTGTTCATTGGTATGACTGATGTTGAAGCTGAACTCCAATACTTTAGCCATCTGATGGGAAGAGCTGCCTCATTTGAAAAGATCCTGATGCTGGGAAAGACTGAGGGCAGGAGGAGAAGGGGATGACAGAGGACGAGATGGTTGGATGGCATCACCGACTCAATGGACATGGGTTTGGCTGAACTCCAGGAGTTGGTGATGGACAGGGAGGCCTGGCATGCTGCGGTTCATGGGGTCACAAAGAGTCTGACATGACTGAGCGACTGAACTGAACTACAATTATTCAAACAATTTTGCTAAAACTGATATTCCTTAAGAAGTGGGTAGACTAAAAAATATCACAGTGGAAAAATGATATAGATGATCTTATTTGCAAAACAGAAACTGAGAGAGACACAGAGAACAAGCGTACAGACACCAAGATGGAAGGGTGGGATGAATTGGGAGACTGAGACTGATATATATACGCTACTATGTACAAAATAGATAATGAGAACCTACTGATAACTAGGGGGCCCTACTCAGTGCTCTATAGTGACCTAAATGGGAAGGAAATCCAAAAAAGAGAGGACATAGGTATATGAATGGCTGATTCACTTTGTTATACGGTAGAAATTAACAGCATTGTAAAGTAACTATATTTCAATAAAAATCAATTTAAAAAGAAAGAAAGAAAGCACCACAGTGCATTCCACAGACGCTTAGCAAGAATGTACATATTGCAGCTGATCCAGGATGGAAATGTGGCAGGGTGGGGGATACCTGATGGAGGGAATATGAAGAATATATGTAATGGCTGACTCATCCAGCTTGTCTTCATTTCCTCTGGTGCTATAGCATTCTTTTTTTAAAAAATTTGTTTTTGTCTCACGTGTACGTGTCCTGTATGTGTATATATTCACACATATACATGCACTAGGTTAAAATATAAAGTATGTTTCTTACTGTGGTTGGCAGTCAAAAAAATTGGGAAAACATGACTCTGAAAGTAGAGTTCTGTAGAATTAATTTGAACAAGGAAAGGCTTGAATGTTTGCCAAAGAACACTGAATGACAGAGATACTCAGTAGATGAAAGAACAGCAAGTGCAGAGTCTACAGGAGGAGTCTAGAGCAAAAGTCTACAGTAAGATGACATGCAGACCTTTCCAAGTTCCTGCTTAAACCTTAGGATTATTTGTTTCTCCCTAAATGTCCTCTTTCCCAAGGCTCTTCAATTCAGTACTCTTTTTAGTAATATCAAATGATGCTGGAATTTAATAATTTCCTATGTTCTTTTGTATTTTTAAAAAATTTTATTGGATTATAGTTGATTTATAATGTTGTATTAGTTTCACAGCACAAAGTGATTCGATTTTAATATATATGTATATCCATTCTTTTTCAGACTCTTCTTCCCATACAGGTTCTCACAGAATACTGAGTAGAGTTCCCTGTACTATATGGTAGATCCTTGTTGGTTATCTATCTTATATATAGTAATGTGTATGTGTTAATCCCAAGCTCCTGATTTATTTCCCACACACATACATTTCCCCTTTGGTAATCATAAGCTTGTTTTAAGTATCTGTAATTCTGTTTCTGCCTTGTAAATTCTAAACCGCATTGCATTTGGAACACCTAATACACCTAGCTGCCTAAGAAGGGTCAAATAACTGGCAATTTGAGATGAGGTTGCAGGCTGTCTTTTCTTTAACTTATCTTGTTCGTTATGTCTCTACATCATTTTCACTAAATAAATCCAGCATCAGCAAAGCTAATGGCTGTTTTACGATCATGCCATTAATGATGTTGACATTAAAAACTGTGACGAATGTTAAAAATAATTTTTTACATAGAGCAATTTTATTCTATGTTAATTTCCTATCTCCTTAAAATTATGCAGACTTCAATTAAAAGAACATAAAAATTTCCCAACCCCTTCAAATTTTATAGCATTAAATTAAAATCCAATAAGCAGCCTCCACCCATGCCCCCACCGTCATCACTTTAAATTAAAAAAGAAAACTCACTAGGAACCCAAGGTCTTTAGGCAGTAAAAGCATTCCAATCAGCTACACAAAGCATTTATTGTCGGATAATATCCATGAATAGTTAAAGGCCCACTGAAATATCTGAGTATATGTTTTCTTTATATAAGCTTATACTGGGAGTGGAGAAGGCAGGCCTTCATTCATTCTGAAACTTGGCGACCTGGAAGTAGGCAGTCACAGAATATCTCAAGTGTATATTCACTTCCTCTTCTGCAAAAATCTGCTTTTCCCCATACTCTACGGTTCTCCAATTTCCCCCCATCACATCTTATTTTCTGCTAAGGCTACTTGAAGTCATGTTCGTCTCATGTTACTTGCTCCAGAATTACTCTAAAATTCTTTCAGATATGTTACTATATTAGGAAAAGGGAATTGAAACTTTCAGAGCCCTATCTGGGTATGTGCAGTTGCTCTGTCAATAAAGCCATGTGTTGATTGCTTACTAATTGACCCATCACATTACTGATGAAGTGTTCAAAGCAGTTTAGGAATTCAACCCCAAAAGCTGCATGGATATTCTAGAGAAACTATTCTCTTACTGCCCGGGAAGAAAATGGACTCCATGCTGAAAGGGGAATAATAATGAACTTGACCCTGTGCAGCTGCCTTCCTATCAGCCAGTCATATGACCTCCCTTGATTTCATGACAGCCACTTTTAGAAGATGGTGTAATTACAATACTATATTGACCAAGTGGGTGAGTTTAACTGCATTGCTATTATTTAGGACTAGCTATTTTTGAATCTACACCCAATCACACAGTGGGTATGCATGTTCCACCTCCTGCCATATACTACTCATAGAAAGCTTCTTTTTGTCCATCTGTTTCTCAAACAAAACCACTCAGGGTTCCATCAGACCAAAAGCAACCTGTGTTTTGGGGAGGGAGACAGTGGGCATGTGTCCTAGCCCCATGCTTCTCTACAACAGGCGTTGAACAGTATATGGGACACTAACAACAGGCGTTGAACAGTATATGGGACACTAATACATGAGACCATTTCAGGATTGAAGCCAAGACCCTTGGTTTCTAGTCTAAACTCTGACACCACCTGGCCATGTGTCTTTGGACAACCCACATGAACTTTCTAGGCCTTAGTTTTCTAAGCTATAAAATGCAGGGGCAAGACAATGTCGAATGCAGTTCAACTTTAAAATTTTCTTTTATATGGATAAGGAAATTGCAGCCTACTCCAGTATTCTTGCCTGGAAAATTCCATGGACAAGAGGAGGCTGGCGGTGGGCTACAGTCCAAGGGGTTGCAGAGTCGGACACAACTGAGCGAGCATGCACAGCACATGCAGCTGCATAACTGACAGGTTTACAGTGGCATCTTCTGCTCAGACCAACCCAGA
>SJYW01005436.1:597376-622049 GCA_006410735.1 Raphicerus campestris
TGGCTTCTCGTTGCTGCACACGGGCTCCAGGGTGCTCGGGCGTCAGCAGCTGTAGCATGTGGGCTCAGTCACTGTGGCTCCCAGGCTCTAGGCACAGGCTCAATAGCTGTGGCACCCAGGGTTTGTACTTCACAGCAAGCGGGATCTTCCTGGATCAGGGATCAAACCCGTATCTCCTGCACTGACCAGACGATTCTTTACCACTGAGCCACCAGGGAAGCCCTGCTCTCTCCCAACTGCAATTATTCCTGGCTAAGAAACCGAATCCTGTAAGTGATTATCAAGTCTCTTAATTGAGATTTGATAGCCGTGTGGTTACAGAGCTGGGCAGGAGGAACTTGGGAAACTCCAAGTGTAAGGACAGAAGAAGAGCAAGCGGATCATTAATCAGATTTTGTGTCTAAAGTTAAAATCTAAAGAGCAGTAACTAAGATACCTTAGAAGCCAGTGATCTGAAGAGAAATATACCATTTCTGTCTCATGTAATAGTCCAGGGTGAGAACATGGGTATATTGGAACGCAGTCATACAGGACTCCTGTTTCTTGCATTTTGTTTTTATACCAGTTGCATTTTGGAGAAGCTTGGATGCCCCGATAAAAGTGGCGTAAAGCGTTTGGATTAAAGATGTGTTCCCTCACTCCAGACTTCTACTCTCTAATGCTTCTATTTTTCCCTTCCTTTATTCTTTTGAAGTGATTCTATATCAAGTGGAGAAAAAGGAAGCTGTACCTCCTGGGAGGGTATTATCTCCCCTTTTTTTTTTTTTTTTTTTGGTATTTGTGATTATTCTGTAAGGAAAATGTGCCTTTTATTTCCATTTATTTATTTATCCTGATGCTGGGAAAGATTGAAGGCCAAAGGAGAAGGGAGCGGCAGGTGATGGGATGGTTAGATAGCATTATTGCCTCAACAGACATTGCAAACTCTGGGAGAAAGTGAAGGGCAGAGGAACCTGGCATGCTGCAGTCCATGGGATCGAGAAGAGTCGGGCATGGCTTAGCGACTGAACAACAACATTTATATATCCCGTCATTTGTTTATGTGAACACTGGCTCGTGAATATTTATTTTATTCACTGGGCTATAACCCAATATTTTAGAATCCTAGAGTGTAAGTGAGTGGGGACATAAATGGATTGGGTGTAGATTTGGCAACTATGTAAAGGTAGTAGAAGAAAGAGAAAGGTAAGCTNTCGAGAAGAGTCGGGCACGGCTTAGCGACTGAACAACAACATTTATATATCCCGTCATTTGTTTATGTGAACATTGGCTTGTGAACATTTATTTTATTCACTGGGCTATAACCCAATATTTTAGAATCCTAGAGTGTAAGTGAGTGGGGACATAAACGGATTGGGTGTAGATTTGGCAACTATGTAAGGGTAGTAGAAGAAAGAGAAAGGTAAGTTCTGATAATCCTGGAAAACCATAACCATAGAAATTACCATCAAATAATCATCTCCAAAAGGAAAGAACCCATCTCTGAGATGCATCTTCAGCAAGCAATATCTGAAAATCTGGATAAACTGGGAGAGCAATTGTTTTTGGCTCCACATTGCGGGTAAATTCAAAACAGGGAATGGAGCTCTCCTAAGCACTTCTAGCTTAGTGACACGCTAGTACTCTACTGTGCTTTTAATTTGTGTTTTCTGATGGTTGGTAATTGAGTGTCTTTTTATGTGGTGACTTGCCATCTATATACCCTCCTCTTCACTGAAATACTTCTTTATGACTTTTACCCAATTTCTAGTAGGACTGATTGGTGTTTCTATCATTGAGTTTTGATAGTGTTTTATATCCGTTCAGTTCAGTTCAGTTGCTCAGTCGTGTCTGACTCTTTGTGACCCCATGAACTATAGCACACCGGGCTTCCCTGTCCATCACCCACTCCTGAAGTCCACCCAAACCCATGTCCACTGAGTCAGTGATGCCATCCAGCCATCTCATCCTCTGTCGTCCCCTTTTCCTCCTGCCCCCAATCCCTCCCAGCATCAGGGTCTTCTCAAATGAGTCAGCTCTTCGCATCAGGTGGCCAAACTATTGGAGTTTCTGCTTCAGCATCAGTCCTTCCAATGAACACCCAGGACTGATCTCCTTTAGGAAGGCCTGGTTGAATCTCCTTGCAGGCCAAGGGACTCTCAAGAGTCTTCTCCAACACCACAGTTCAGAAGCATCAAGTCTTCAGTTCTCAGCTTTCTTTGTACTAATTCTATGTCAGATAGATACATGGCTTGCAAATGTTCTCTCCCAGTTTATAGTTTGTCTTTTCATTATGTTCACAGAGTTTTTGATACAGTAAAACATTAATTTTGATAAGGTTCAATTTATCAGTCTTGTCAGTTTCAGGTGTACAGCAGAGTGATTCAGTTATATGGCATGCTTGTGCGTAGTCTCTCAGTAATGTCCAAATCTTTGTAAACCCATGGACTATAGCCCACCATGTCCATGGTATTTTCCAGGCAAGAAAACTGGGGTGGGTTACAGTTTCCTCCAGGGCATCTTCCTGACCCAGGGATCCAACCTGCATCTCCTGTGTCTCCTGCATTGCAGGCAGATTCTTTAGAAATTATCCTCTTTTCCTTCTGTTATTGGTTTCTAGTTTGAGTTCTTTATGGTCAGAGAATACACTCTATATGATTTCAATTCATTTAAATTTGTAAGGCTTGTTTTATGGCCCAGGATATGATCTACCTTGATAAATGTTCCATGTGAACTTGAAAAGAAAAAAGTGTGTTTGTTGTTACCGTAGAGTACTCTGATATTTCTTTCTGGTATCCAGAGTTTCAAATGAGAAATTTGCTGTCATTAAAATTGTTTCAAAGGTAATTTGTCATTTCTCTTTGGCTATCATTAAGAGTTTTTTCTTTTGGTTTCTGGAAATTTACTTATTATATACCTTGGTGTGAATTTGCATTTATTCTTTAGGGATTTTTCTTACATTTTTTCAAACTTGTTTTCCAACAATTCAGAAAGTTTTCAGTCACTAATTCTTTAAATGTTCAGCCCTGTTCTTTCTCCTTCCATTCTGAGATTTAAAGAAATCTACTGTTATCTCACAGATTTCTGAGGCTTTGTTTGTTGTTATTGTTTCGCCGCTAAGTTGCGTCTGACTCTTTGAGACACCATGGACGATAGATGGCTAGGCTCCTCTATTCATGAAATTTCCCAGGCACGAATACTGGAGTAGGTTGCTATGTCCTTCTGCAGGACATCTGCTCAACCCAGGGATCAAACCTGCATCTCCTGCATTTGCAGGCAGGTGCTTAACCACAGAGCTACCTGGAAAGCCACGGCTTTGTTTATTTGTATTTCTTTAATTTATTATTTTCCCTCTGTTCTTCTGATAGGGTGAATTCTATTGATCTGCGCTCAAGTGCTCAGGTTTACCCATTCTACTCATGCCATGAAAATCTCCTTTCATGTTGCCATTCATAGGTGTATTCTTTTTGGAATTCAGTGTCATTTTAAAATACCTATTTACAGTGACTATTCAATAATTTCTGCTGCTGGATTAGTCTGCTCTGAAATTACCACTTGTCTTTCATCATAAGTTCTTACAAAAAGTCTTTAATAATATTTGCCTAAAATAAGATAGACCAAGTTTCCAAAGGCTAGTTCTTGTCCTAGGAAGAAAAAAAGCATTTGAATTACACCCCCCCTTTTTTTTTTAACAGATATTGTACTGTGATGGCAAGTAAAAGTGTGTGCCTTGGAGCCATGCCGAGTCTGGGGGTTGTCTAGACTAGAGGCGGTCCTATTATTTTATGATTGTACAAGATAACTGTCTGAATCATCCTTTGCCTGAACCAACAATGCTCAATGTCACCCTCTCATTTCCAGAAGGCTTCTTCTGTATTTTCTGTCTTCTCCAATAAAATGATAATTTTGCAAGCTCATTTCTGATTTCTCATGTACTCTTCTCATCATTTCGAGTAGACACCCACTGTCACTTTGACCAAGAGTAGGGGTGAAACTCTGGAGTGATAAAGTTCTGAACAAGTTAATCTTCTCTCCCTGGATTTCATAGAATTGCTTAGTGACACAATTATATTCAATTTCCAAAATTAGATATAATCATTTTCTTCCTTGTAAAGGTTAATAGACACTTAAAAGCAACAGCAAGTGATTGGATAGGCTTCTAAATTTGGGATTCCAAGATCGAATAATGTGGCTTCATGCTACACAAAAATAGTGAAATAGTTTCTATTTTGATGTTGCACATTCCATACATGAGCTAGGTCCTGAATTTATTTATTTAAAGAAGACACTCTCATGAACTCTAAACTTATGCAATAAACTGCTTTTTAGACTACCTCAAAAAATGTTGCATATTCATGCTTAATTGCTCAGCTGTGTCTGACTTTTTGCAACCGCATGGACTGTAGCCTCTTTCCATGGGATTTTCCAGGCAAGAACACTGGAGTGGGTTGCCATTGCCCTCTCTAGTGGGCCTTCCCAACCCAAGGATCAAACTTGAGTCTTCTGCATTGGCAGGCAGATTCTTTACCACTGCGCCACCTGAGAAGCCCCAGATATGCTGGCTGCCAAGTAAGTAGAAATAAAACTTAGCAGGTACCAATAAAACCCTTAATACACTTCTGGCCTACTTGGCTTCCTTCAGTTTTCACCATCTCAATTAATGGGTTATTCTTCCTCTAGTTCTTCAGATCCCAAATTGAATTCCATCTGTTTGTTTATCCCTAAATTTCTGTGTGGCATCAATAAGGTACTAAGAATCTTAACATTTCTCCTTCTCAACCTCCCTTTCTTCTTGCTCTTCTCAGCTTCAAATATGTGCACTGAATCACTTTGCAACCTTACCCACCCTGTGTTTTGTTAACTAATATTTTATCTCTAAGCTGCCTTTGCTGTACTCTGAAAAGAAAACAAAATGTAATGCTATAGCTGCAGGTGAAAATAACTCTATGTGTCCAGATCGCCTGTGATCACAAAGCATGATAAACTTCTTAGAGGCAAAGTTTAAAACATCCAGCAGGCTTAGATTTCATGATTAAATTTTGAAGCCAAACATTTCTATTTCCTGTGAAATTTTAGTGTCCTTTAGAGTTGGAGCATGTTTGTTTTGTTAAAAGCAACTTTCCCTTTGATTGCTGAAGCATTTCATTCTCTCTATAAATGTTTTAGCAAATCTACATACTTTATGTTTTCCATTTTTTCCCCCAAGAACAGTCAGCAAAAATTGTGTTCTCAAGTGCCCTGAGAACAAGGGCATTGATCACTCCAGTTGGAGTTTTAGGCCACCTTCTTCTTGTCATTCTCAGCTGTAATTTAAGATATCAGCTTTAAATTATTTAGCAGCTTATAAGTATAAATAATTTACCAGTCAACAACTCAGGCGACAGCCCATTAATCAGTCTGCGAACGTGTGCACTGATGTCATGCCGTGGTCTGTGCTGGGCTGCGTCTTGATGAGGTCCATGTGCCCAGAGCCCCTTTCCTCCCCTCCCTTCCCTAAGATGTGACCTGTCTTGCTTGCAGATTGAATTAATTGGGGCTCACATTGACAGGTGCGCTCAAGAACTCTAACCTCCAGAGCTGGGACCAAACTTTGTTACAGCAGCAGGTGCAACCGTGGCTTTGCTACCACTGACTGATTATGACTGCATTGTGGCATCCCCGAAGGACATGTGTAGAGAAGATGAATTAAGGAAAAGCATTTTAGCAGAAAGGTGTGATTTTTTTTTGAAATAAAGGATGTGTAGTAATGTTGAGTGTTTATTTTTATCTTCTTGTCTAGGTGCTGGGTTTTTAAGTTTTGACTGATCATTTTTTTCAGGAACATTTCCTTCCTCCATCCCTGTGTTCTAATGACAATGTGGCAGTTTCTTTCCATAATTTTGGGGCATTTCATCATTTCATTTTTCATTCAAGCTTTTTTTTTCCTTTTCTTTTCTTAAATTTTTTGGCTGTGCTGTAGGGAACGTGGTTTACTTAGTTCCCTAATCAAGGCTCGAACTCATGTCTCTTGCATTGAAAGACTGAGTCTTAACCACTGGTCATTCAGGGAAGTCAGTTTTGTGTGTGTGTGTGTATATATATATATATATATATATGCACATAATTCAATATATAATATATAGTGTATATATATATATATTTAATTCAATATATATAATATATATAATTCAAGTTATAGTTGGACCTTTTTTTTTAACAATAGTATTAGTACTCTTCTAAGTCTTGTTAGCTGTATAGGTATATACACACCTTCCTATAAAATTATGACATATTAATATAAAACACATTCAAAATTTGTACAAAAGACTGATGGGATAATCTTTTGGTAAAACTGGAGACTCTCTTCATGGGGTAACTAGTAGCTCAAATTACTGTGTGGTTATGCAGACCCTCCTTTTGACTATTAAGATGAAGAGAATTAAACCATCCACAGAGCAGGGTCTACTCTGGTGGCCTCTCAAGGCACTGTGCTTTCTAGTCTCTGTCTCCTTCAAGAATCTCTGAAAGCACAAAGCTCCACGGTTCTGGTCTGCTCCCTCCCCCCGCAGCAGCGTGCATCAACCCTGCCTGAGCTCTGGGTGTTCCATGAGAAGATGCTGCCCGACACAGCCTGGCTTATCCCTGTCTTGCTGTGTCCTTGTTGGTCCAAGCTTCACTGTGGCCTGAGATGGACTTTCATTTCCAGCTTTAGGTTTCATTTAACATCCTGGACCAGAGATCGTTCGGTTTCTGTCCAAACCTTTTTGACACTGTAATAATTCGACCACTTTGGCTTTCGCTGAGGGAGACACAGAGGCCAGTTTCAAGGTGGTGTCCAAAGTTTATAGGGAAATTTTATTGGAACTGTTTTCCAAGCTGGAGCAGGAGCCCTCTACCTGGGGTGTCTCTCCCTGGGATGCCACTTGCATTCAACCCTGCGCTGGATCACATAATCCTCACTAAGCTGAAGCTCTTTACCCAAGCTCACCAGAGACGTTAACTCCTGTCTGCAGAGTCCATCTGCCCTTTTCCACCAGTTTCCTGACTCAGCCAGCTGCCCTTCGTCTTACTGTAGCCCACGTGACTCCCATAGGATGAGGGCTTGTTACATGCCAGGCACTAACGAAGTAGCTTTGCAGATAATTTACCACTTAATGTCCCTCACTACCCAGACATGTTAATGAGGACGCTGTAGGATACTGAACCGAACAGCAGGAGAGTGAGGGTCCACATTAGGCCTTCAAAGTTCACACTGTGTACTCTGTACTTTGTGGTCTTAGCTGTGGCTGACTCTGCAACCCCATGGACTGTAGCCCATGAGGATCCTCTGTCCATGGAATTCTCCAGGCAAGAATACTGGAGTGGGATGCCACTTCCTCCTCCAGGGGATCTTCCCGACCCAGGGATTGAACCCATGTCTCCTGCACTGGAAGGTGAGTTCTTCACCGCTGAGCAACGAGGAAGCCCCCTGTGCTATACAGTAGGTCCTGTTTTAATGTTAACTTCTTGAATCCACTCCGTCTCCTGATACTCTGTATAGCTTTCTTCTTGAATTGCTGTTTGCTAGTCTTCCACTTTCTCTCCATCCTTAGCTGTCCATGAAAACCATGTCCATCTTCCACTTTACTAAGCATTGCATGTCCCATGTTTCTGTATTGACTTGTTCTCTGCCCTCTCTGCCCAATGCCAGGGATTTCTCAAGCCAAACCTCTGCCAAGAACTGTTCATAGGTTTTCCTATATAAAATCAACCATATATATAAGAGACAAATTATACTGTATGTCTAAAAGACAGTTCTTCATACATATTGTCCAATCAGCTTTTGCTGAGTGAAGACACACACTTTCCTATACTTGCCATTAACATTGGCATGTAATTAAAAATAATCTGGCATGTATGCAACAGTATCAAATCAACTAGCCTATGTATGTGTGTGTGTACTCAGTCGCTCAGTTGTGTCTAACTCTTTGAGACCCCAGGGACTCCTCTGTCCATGGGATTTCCCAGGCAAGATGCTGGGGTGGGTAGCCATTCCCTTCTCCAGCCACTAGCCTGTGTTTAAGTGGCTAAATAAATAAGCCACTTTATAGTCACTTTGAAACTTCCGCAACAACTTGCTGTAATAGCAGATGCAAGGCTGAGCAAAGTAAGTTATTTAGATATTTACTGAATTAATTTTACTCAGCACACAGTTCCAATCGCCTACTGCTCTGAATGAGTCCAGAGAATGAGCACAGGAAAATGTAAATATGCACAAGACTCAGTCTTGCTGTTCCTCTCTATACAGGAGGCTCACCCCCTCCCCAAGCCCACCACCTGGGGAAGTTCTGGCTCTATTAAAGATTTGCCTTAAGCTTCAGTTCACCAGCAAATCTTTCTCTAGACTTAACTCCCTGGCGATGACAATACTACCTTCATTTCTTTAAATCCAGTGCCCACACAGCATCTGCCATGGAATTGCCACTCAGTAGGTATTTGTTCAGTTAATTTAAACCATGATTCTGTACTTAACAAGTTCACAGGACTGATTAAAAGCACAGCAGTCTTATCTAAAAACAATAATGATCAATTGTTCATTTCTTAGGAGAAAATGATAGCACAATCAATCATTAACACTTGGCCAAATCAGACGTTAAATATTTTTTAAAAATATTTTGCTTTGTTCTGTCATTATGATCTGTGTCAAATTCTTCTCATTAATCATTGGCATACTATTATATATTCAGCAGATTTGGGACACCCATCCTGAATAATAGTAAGAAAATATGACTTATCAGTAGAATAAATGCTTTGCTGTCCCCATGATAGGTTGCTAAGTAGTACAGTGGCTGGGGATAAAATTCTCAGCATCTCAGGAAATTATGAGGAAGTTTAAAATACATAAAAGTAACAAAACAGCCAGAAACAGGATCAAAACTGGGAGTGTACTCAAAGGTAAGTGAAACAGTTACACCCAACAACAAGACAGATATTGTAGTAACATCTTCCACTTTAGTATTTGTGCTTTTATTCAAATGAATATAATGCATTGGTAAAGAAGCATTTTTGGAAATAATTGATAAGAAAGCCTGGACTTTTAAATATCAAGCTTTATTGTGTAATGCACAGGAATATATAATTTTCTTGGGAGAGGATTCATATGGCTCATAGAAAGTGTCTGCCTGAATTGGTATTCCCAGCAACTTGAGTTCTCCTATAGCTGCAAGGCTCTTTGTGTACATCTTGGTGGTTGTGGAATAACAATTTCTAAGTGGTCAATTATTAGAACTATTCTAACAGGGTAAAGAGGATCCCAAGAATCCCCATTTCAGTCCTGGGCACAGTGGTTTGACTGCAGAGCTACATGAAGCCCTGCAATATTTCTAAGGAAATGCTTTTCTTAATGGACAAGTAATTTCTATTAATGGACCATCATAGTCTAAATATCCAGCTGAAAATATTTTCTAGATATATTTCCTTCTCCTTCTTTAGGATATTTTGACTCGCTTCTTAGACTTTTGGCTAAGATCAGGTATAGTATGAGGGCTTCCCTGGTGGCTCAGTGGTAAATAATCCACCTGCCAATGAAGGAGAAGCAGGTTCAGTCCGTGGGTTGGGGAAATCCCCTGGAGAAGGGAATGGCAACCCACTCTATTATCCTTGCCTGGAAAATCCCATGGACAGAGAAGCTTAGTGGGCTAGAGTTCATGGGGTGCAAAAAAGTTGGACATGACTGAGCATACACAGTAGCTCTTAATGGCTGTGAATACAAAGAGGATGAAACCCAAGAGTTCAACTGTGTTCACCATTTGGAAGTTTCATAAAGCTTGTAGATATCTTTAAAATGTGTAAATTCACTATGTGAGATTTATTTCTGGTCATAAATAAAGGTAATTGAATAATTGAATGTTGATGATTTTGTATAATGCCTATTCATAGCTTTTTTTTTAAATTTTGGAGATCGGTTTGAAATAGTGAAAACTATGGCTTACAAGGTCTTGGAATGGCAAGTGATCTCAATGCAAAGAGGATGCTTAGATCAGAAACCTAGGCGATTTATAGAAGCAGAGCCTAAATCTCCATTTTCTAGCATAGAGTCATTTGAACTACTAAGAACACATTCAATTCATTTCAGGAAAACAATAGGAATATTCAGATAGATATTTAATTTTTTTCAGAAGTGATCTCCTCACAAAAAGTCAGTCCAGCACTTGCAATTACATTTAAACCCATTAATTCCCCTCACAATCTTGTTTATAAAGACACTCTGATGAGTGAACATCACAAGAGACAAGCAGAATTGTCACAAATTATATGTCACTGACATCAAAATAATGGGATTTTGACAGAATTATGAAAACATAATTCTTCATGCCACTTATCAATCCTACAAAAATATGTAAATTACCTTTGTGTGTGTATGTGTGTGTGTGGGAGCGTTAAGTTGCTTCAGTCCTGCCCAACTTTTTGTGACCCATGAACTGTAGCCCACCAGGTTCCCCTGTCCAAGGATACTGGAGTGGGTAGCCATGCTGCAGGGATCTTCCTGACTTAGGGACTGAACCTGTGTCTGTTGCGTCTCCTGCATTGGCAGGCAGATTCTTTACCACTAGAGTCTTTCTTTGGCAAAGACTGAACAGTCAACCCAAAGTGTCCCATGCAAGGTACTGAATGAATGTTTCCCCCAAGTAGCACTACTCTTAGCAGTTCTTTAAATTTTATTGAACAAGTTTAATGAACATTAATGAATTTCTCATTGTTTCAGTGGGCAATATCAGACAGTATTTCAATAGCAGAGCTTTAGATTTTAATAAGGCAGTGCAGAGTTTATGACAAAAGCTGTAAGCACATGAAATGCAGGAGCTATAGAAAACATCAGAATATTCAATGACTGAATTATACTTTGAAAACTAAGGAGTTGAAAACATTTTTTCCTGCACTTCTAGACTCTAACTTTTTTATTTACAAAATTACTTATAGCTTTACATACCTCTACAATTCTACACACATTTACATTCTACATACCTCAACATTTACATACCTTTACATTCTTTTGAAAAAATTCCATATTCCAGTAGGTATTATCCACATTTTATGAATAAGTTGCTATGTGGTGCTGTGTGCTTAGTCGTGTTTGATTCTTTGAGACCCTTTGGACTGTTCCTCGCCAGGCTCCTCTGCCCTCGGGATTTCCCAGGCAAGAATACTGGAGTGGGATGCCATTTCCTTTGAACCCACATCTCCTGTATCTTCTGCACTGCAGGCAGATCCTTCACCTGCCGAGCTATGAATAGGTTAATGTAGTGCAAAGTTAAATGGTTTATACAAGGACCTCAAATTCTGCTTTAAACAGAGAGGAAGGTACAGTTATCTGTCCACACATATACATATCAGATATGTGCATGCTTATATAAACAGATAAATAAATGTTACATTAGAAATTTCCAACATATAAAAAAGTGAATTAAAGGATATGTTTCCCAAAAACTGATGCAGCATATATAAGATATCTAGTGAATATAGTAATTCTCTTTCGGATTTGAATTTCTGTAAAAAAAAATTATATCATTCATTTTCCTGAGGGCACATGGGTAAGTAAATTATATAACTTGAAAGTGAACACAATCCTCCAAAACAGGAAAACATTTTGCTTTACACTTTAGCAGAATGTGTTGGGTTTAGGGGCCTGGGGGAAAAAGGCATAAACTCAACTACAATGGATACATGTCAAAGTGTACAGGCAACATATTAAAATGAGCAGACATACAAAAACAAAAAAATGATGTTTATAAACGAAGTTATGTTCTCTTGGGCATTTTGAAACCTATAGGGACCATGTTTATAATAGAAATGTTAACATACCAGGAAGGTAAAATCAGCAAAATAATTTAGGAGAAAATGTAAAGTTGAAATGTGGGCAAATACTATAAGCGCTTTTTCTGTGGCTACAAAGAAACATGTTGACAGAGAAGAATCAGGATGAAAGTAAACATGAAAGAAAACCAAAACAGGAAATGGATCCCTGCGTATCTGCCACAAACCCCAAGACTGGCAGAGGATAAGAATGAAGTGTCCTCAATGTAAACAACATATCCGCATCTTCCATGAGGGAATTAAACTCCTTAGATGCACTGTGCATTAAATAATACTTCCAAATTTCAACGAGGTTTTAACAGAGATGGAGTGAAAGTGATGAGCAAGCTGAGCAGAGAGAGAGACAGAAAAAGAGGAAATGAAGAAGAAAAATGAAAAAAAGGAAGGAAAGAAGGAAGGAGGGGAAGGAAGGTAGAGAAAATAAAATAGCTTCATAAAGCTTACAATAAATTCTTAAAATTCAAGAATCTGCCTTGTGAAAAAAAGATATTGTTAGAAGTCAGGAGTCTGGGCATATATTATTCGAGAAAAAAGTAATTTAGGGAATTTAAAAAACCTGTTAGCAAAAGTTGAAAAAAAAAAGAATGAAAGCATCCTAATTTTCACCTTTGTGTTTAGATGGGCCTCTGGATACAGAAGAAATGGTCTTTAATACTGAACTTAGGGTTTCTTTCCTTTCTGAATAAAGGGTGGGTTTTGCCATATTTAGGTCTGTTTATGGCTTTCATTAACTAGGTTTTTTTTTTCCTTAGAATACATGTTCTCTATCCTACCTTTGTGACTTCTAGGCAATGCCAGTGCATCAAGAATGAAGCTACATCATTCATAAGGATGAAGCTACATCATTCATAAAACATTAAAAATGGAGAATGGTCTAAAGTTCTAGTTATTCATTGCAGTCATGTGTGACAAGAAGTAGCAGTCCACACTGGGAAATATTTATAAACAAAGTCAATTCTCCCCACCAGGGATTTATATTTATTAGCAATTACAAGAAATTTTTGAGCATCCCTAGAAAACAATGTGTGTGTATAAGAAGTAATAAGGATTTGGAAAGAAATGAATATTAATAACCGTTATCTGTTGTTCTTCAAGAGATTGTTAGCATAAATTCAGAATGACACACATGATCTGGTTGCCTTCTATAAAATTGTGGCCTCTTCTTAGATATGTAATATTAACTAAATGTAATAAAAATTCCTTTCAATCTTAGGACCAGCTCCATACTCAGCTATAGAAGGAAACAAGTAATTCAGCCTCAGAGTTACTAGGCCCTCTGCTAGGGCCAATGGATGGGGTGCCTTGTGTGGTTCATGGCAGGGCTCCACTGGCTAGAAGCTGATGCAAACAGCAGAGTGCTTCTTCATACAGAGACATAGCTTCGTAATTTACTCCCTGAAAGAACTATCTTAAAAGAGTATGAAGTGGTGGGAAGAATAGAAACAATCATTGTTGACTTCCTTTTTGTCTTGTAACAGACAAGGAAAGGTCCTTGTGGATTTAATTACCAAGTGGACATGCCCCACAGGGAACCCTCCCACCAGTCTTGCAAACCTGGCCCTACTGTGAAACCTCTCTATCAGCCAGTGCCCAGCAGAAATGGCTGGNTTCATACAGAGACATAGCTTCGTAATTTACTCCCTGAAAGAACTATCTTAAAAGAGTATGAAGTGGTGGGAAGAATAGAAGCAATCATTGTTGACTTCCTTTTTGTCTTGTATCAGACAAGGAAAGGTCCTTGTGGATTTAATTACCAAGTGGACATGCCCCACAGGGAACTCTCCCACCAGTCTTGCAAACCTGGCCCTACTGTGAAATCTCTCTATCAGCCAGTGCCCAGCAGAAATGGCTGGCGGAGAGTGCAACCCAACAGGTGCGTAGAAAAGCCATCCTTCAAAGGTGTGGGAAGAGCTGGGGAACAGGAATGGTGAAACACCTTGGAACCAACAATAGCTGATAGCCGTGACCATGCTTGGGTTTGGAGGCTCAAGGGGAGGGTGCGGTGTGCTTGAAACTCAGAGAAAACTAAGGAAGTTTCTTGCGCCCCAAGGTAGCGGCATAAGATTCAGCGGCGATCACTGCCAGTCCCTGCTCAGCTAGGCTGTTGTTCAGTTGTTAAGTCACATCTGACTCTGCAGCCCACGGACTATAACCCGCCAGGCTCCCTTGTTCATGGGATTTCCCAAGCAAGAATAACTGGACTGGGTTGCCATTCCTTTCTCCAGGGTTTCCAACCTGTGTCTCCTGCATTGGCCGGAGGATTCTTTACCACTAACAACATCTGGGAAGCCCTCAGGGGCATATGTACATCCGCTAACACTGTCCACATACTCCCAGGCTCCTGCTGCTGCCCCCCACTGGCAAAAGCCAGTGTTACTTCACTCTTCCCCACTGCTTTTTCATTATTCTAAGATTTTTTAAAAAATGCAGATCATTAAAAAAAATATATTTTTTGAATTTGTCATAGTACTGCTTCTGTTTTATGGTGGGTTTTTTTTTTGGCCCCAAGCCATGTGAGATTTTAGCTCCCCAACCAGGAATTGAACCTGCACCCCCTGAGTTGGAAGGTGAAGTCCTAACACTGGCTTACCAGAGCCAGCCCCATTATTCTTGTAATAAAATCTAAAAACACAAAGCTCTTTCAAGGCTCTACATGAACAAGTGTCTACTCTTCCAACTCCACTTAATACAACCCACCGTCTTGTTCACTGTATTGTAACTGCATTTGACTTCCTTGCTATTTCAGGAAATGTTTGGGGGTCTTTGCTGGATATGCTGTTTTCTGTTCTTGAAGCATAGTTCCTCCAGAATTTAGTTGTCTCCTTTTTTCCTCCAAATGCTCTTTTGGTAAAGCCAGATCCCAACTCCAACCTAAATGGACTTGTTCTACTTGGGTTCACCACTCTAGCTGAGTTAGTGTCTTCTTGCATTAGAATTATCTCATTTAACTATTTATTTGTTGTCTTTCTTCCTCTACTATAATATTATCTCTATAAGAGGAGAGATTTGCCTGTCTTGTCCACCAGTATTTCTCCAGAGCCTAAAACGTGGTGAAAGTCATTCAGTTGTGTCCCACGAATGTTCACTCTGTGAACCCATGGACTGTAGATCACCAGGCTCCTCTGTCTATGAAATTCTCCAGGCAAGAGTACTGGAGTGGGTTGCCATTCCTTTCTCCAGGGAATCATCCCAACCCAGGGACTGAACCCAGGTCTCCCACCACTGCAGGCAGATCCTTTACTGTCTGAGCCACCAGGGAAGTCCTAGAACATGATAGGAACTCAACAAACATTTGTTAAGTGAATGAATGTGTATAAAATTGAATAAACGTGCATTCCAACTAGTTTGCCTAATTGGAAATGCCTAAAAGCACTCAAAATCCGAGGCTTTAAAAATTTCTTTCAGATATAACCTTTAAATTGTTACCTCCTTTAACTTACAACATACAAAATAAAATGCTAGACTCTGAGAGGGTTAAAATACTTATAATTTAGCTCTTGTACTTGACATATTTAAATTCAATAGAGGAATAAGCAATTTATATATAACTGTAACACCAGACGGAATATACATGCAATAATAGGAATTATATGTGTTAAATGGTTTTTTAAAATGCAAATATGTCATTTGAATAGAAATTGGGAAGAAGTTTATTTGAGGTAGACATTGAAAGTAGTAAAGATTTTAACAGGTGGGAATGAAGAGGAGGAGACATAATCAGACAAGTACAAGCTAAGGTGAAATATGAAAAGTTCTGGACCACATTTGGGATGAAGGAATAATACAGTTTTGCTGGACAATAACAAAGATTAATATGTATGGTGTGATTATCATTAACCATGTATAATATAATTTAATCTCAAAATAATTCTATCACAATAATTATTATTATGACCATTTCAAAGATGAAGAATCTGAACAACAGAGATGAATTCACCAACCCAAAGCCTAGGAAGCTGTAGAAACAGGGAATTGAACTAATGCAGCTTGAATGCCGACCAGTATTTTAAAATAAACCAGAAAGGTAGATGGAAGCGTAGGAAGAAAACTTCTTGAATGCAAAGCTACAGATTTGGTGTGTAATCGAGAAAGTGATAGAGAATTGAGCATGATTTTGAGTAAGGTTTATATGGAAACAATATAGAATAACATTATATGTTATATTTATGTATCATAGTAAATATAACAAGCATGCATTACGCTATCATGCTTCCCAGGTGGTGCAGTGGTAAAGAACCTGCCCACCAATGCAGAAGATTCAAGAGAGCTGGGTTCAATCTTGGGTCACGAAGAACTTCTGGAGAAGCAAACGGCAACCCACTCCAATATTCTTGCTGGAGAATTTCATGGACAGAGGAGCCTGGTGGGCTACAGTCCATGGGGTCACAAGGAGCCCAACATGACTGAGTACTCACACATAGTTCATCTATACTATAAGGCATAAAATTTACATACATGTGTATAAAATACATAGAGAGAAAGACAAAGGAAATACAGCTAAAAGTTAACATTATTTACAAGCATATAAATTATGGGAAAATCTTAATCTTCTTTTACTTCCTGGATTTATTAAAATTTTAAAATTTCAATATACTTCATTTTAATAATCAGAAAAATAAAATTTAGAGTTTACCACTGATGTCCAGAAGTTCATCCATAAAAGTCTAAGGTAGGTCAGTCCTCCCTCAAGGTAGCAGGAAGAATGTCATGGACTCCAGGGCAATGATGGAGTTCAAGTAAGAAAAGGTGAATGGGATGCCCTTCGAAGAAAAAGTCTAAGTGTCAAGGCAAATGGCATTCTTTCTTTATGAAAGGAACAGGCACACGGCTCTGATCTCCCAAGAAAACAGGCTGGTAACTCATGGCTTATTTTATTTTGTCAGAGCTTCAGCTCTTATTTACATAGAAACACATTTCTATTTTTGCAGAGAAAGTTGGAGGAGAATTAGAAATCCATATACATTTTTTACACATATCTTTTCTTTTTTTAAAGATAGAAGTTATTTATGTCACATAATGGGCTTGTATATATTTTTTACTTATTTTTGAAGAGTGTGGTAAAAACACTGAACGTGAGTCTACCTTTGCAACACAAGTGTAAGTGCACACCACAGTTTTGTGAGCCATAGGCATGATATATGGCAGATATCTGGACCTGATTCATCTTGTCTAGCTGAAACTTCATAAAGTTTTCAAGAGTTGATTTATCACGTACATGAAGGCATCGATTTTAAAGCGTAATTTAGGTTCAGCTTCAATCAAGTCGCCCAGTCGTGTCTGACTCATTGTGACCCCTTGGACTGTAGCCTGCCAGGCTCCTCTGTCTAAGCAAGAATACTGGCGTGGGTAGCCATTCACTTTTTCAGGGGATCTTCCCAACTCAAAGATTGAACCTGGGTATCTCACAGTACAGAGGATTCTTTACTGCCCGAGTCACCAGAGAAACAGTCATTAGAAATAAAGCATGCTTCATTTTTTTCATCACTACTCAGTCCCTATTAGAATCATCTTTATCCAGAAGGATTAATAATATAAGGAGAATGAAAATCTTTCTTTATGCATGCAAATATGAAGTATATGTACTTTGTTGCTATGGATCAGTCTAATTTTTTTGTTAGTGATAAAGTTTTGAAAAGGTTACAATGTGTGAAAAATTTAAAATAGAACAAAGAAAGTAATTTATAAAAATATATAAAATAGAAGAAAGAAAATATTGTTTTTCAATATGACCATGTGGACATCACTGAAAAATTTGATGGTCTTTTCTTGTCTATTTCTAAAAATATATATATATGTGTTGATATCATAATATATGTATAATTTTCATGTCTTTTAATTTTGATGTTATAAAATAAAATTTTCCTATAAGTAAACTAATGAATAATTAGCTCACAGTCAACCCTATGGAAATATCATAATTTGACTATTTTCCTATTGTATCAGCACCTAACTTCAATCTTCAATAATATCTTTATGAGTAAATTTATTTTCCCACTTATCTCTATTCATATTTCTGATATAATATTTAATAAATTTTATTTTTTGATTCTTAAGGTTATGCATTTTCATTATTATTTAACATGTACAATTATATAACATGGGAAATTTTTAAATTGCCCATATCTATGCCCATATACATGCAATCACTGCCAGCTATTGTCCACATTTTGCTCCATTGCCCTTTTTATTTTCACAAATAAAGCACTACATATTTTACATGCAACAACATATTATAAATATCAATGTGTCCACATTGTTGTTCTTAATAGATCATTACACGGATTTATCATAATTAACCAGTCCAATGTTCTTGGGCCAGAACCTATAGCAATTCTGTGTATAGGTCCTTAGCCTACACTGAAGTGTCTTGTCATGTTTTATTGTAAAAGTGGAATTGCAGAGCATGCAGTGTACACGTTTTATCATATACATTGTCAAATCCTCTAATGAGGATATTGCAGGGCAGTTTGACAATGTACGTGATAAAACATGCACAGCACACACTCTGCAGTTCCTCACTAGAGGATTTGCTGTTGTTCAGTCACTAAACTGTGTCCAACTTTTGGCAACCCTGTGGACTGCAGATGACCAGACTCCTCTATCCCCGGCATGTCCCAGACAAGGATACTAATGCGGGTTGCCATTTCCTCCTCCAGGAGATCTTCCCAACCCAGGGATTGAACCCATGTCTCCTGCATTGCCAGGCAGATTCTTACCACTGAGCCACCTGGGAAGCCCCATTAGAGCATTAACATGCAGCTTTTCCCAGATTCTTTCTTAGCATCACCATTTTTTAAAATCGTCATTTGTCTGAAAGATAGAAAGGTTATATGTGTGTGTTTCACTTCATTTGCATATAACTAGAACTAAATTTTTTTATTGTTTGTTATATTCATGTATTTTCTCAATTAATTATTTATGTATGTTGTCAGTTTTCATAGAGATGCTTACTCATTCTTATGAATTTGAAATTAAATTTTGTATTTCAAGGATATTAAACCATTCTTATATATTTTTGCATGTGAGAAAGAATATATTCCACATATATACTTTCTGCCTTTTAACTTAATTGTTATAGCACAAAACTTTAAATTTTTATATACTCAGATCAATATCTTGAATTGTAGATTCACCTTAGTAGTATATTATGACTTCCTAAGCACATAATTATTTCACGTTAATATTCACAGTTTTTTTATCTTTTAACATTTATTCATACACTTAATATTAATCCATTTGATAACATTTTTGCATTTAATATAGGTGCATCAACATTTATTTGCTTGTTTAGTCTTGAAATGATAGACTCAACTATTGGATTATAATTCTTCTTCCATTCAATGCCTAACCTTTTCCAAATATCTAGGAGTATCTTTTGTATGGTAAAGCTAAGGCCAGAGACAATAAGATGACAAATGGCCCAATTTTAAGAAGTAACCAATTTTTGAACAGTTTGAGGGGAGCATAGACTCATAACAATTACTCTATAAAGTCGGCTTTAGCAATGGCATCTGTACAGAATCTTAATTGTGTGTAATATTTTGATGGAGAAAAGATGAAGTAGAAGGCAGTACAGGTAAAAGAAAGAGATTGCCTCTTATAATTTCCTTCTTTGTCAATTTTAAGGCAAACTACTATTTCTAATGTAATTTAATTTATTGATGTCAAGAATGGAAGTTTTCTAGTTTTAGCATCATGGCACTATAATATGCTATCTCTGCCTGAAGATATCCCATCTGTGTTTATATTCACATATATATTCATTACATAAATGCTAAAGGAATGGGAACTTGTCCAGTTTCATAATTTTTAAACATAGATCATTGTGCCTTAGAAAGATTTTGGGGACAATGTATTTGGCTCTTTCTTTTCATTTGTCTATTATTATTATAAAGCTGAACTTTCATTTAGGCCCCCAAACTTTCTTATTGCCTTAGTACATAGGGTTCACGAGAAACTCAAGAGAAAGGACTTTCTTGGTCCACTCACCCTAAGTTGGTTGTAAAATCTTGAGTCTTCTTCATGATTAAAATGTTGTACTGACTATAGAATTACAAGGCAACGAATAAGCTCTGCTGCTGACGACTGCAGAAAGTATTCCATGAGGAAAAAAAAAACTCATCATTTTTCACAAGCTGATTCTCTTTTCCTCAGACATATTGTAAGCTTGCATTGTCCTCACATCCAATGATGAATGTATGTTGATGCCTTTTTCTCCTTTAAAAAATGCATTTCCGTCTGAGTTCTGTTTGTCACAAGTGTTGAGACACACAGCTGTCTGTCTGCAGTGGTTCTGCATACTTGTATGTTGAAGAATACATTCCAGTAAATGTTTTTATAAACCAACAGTACTGTCTGTTCCTTTGTTCCTGACTCAATTCTGGAGTCTTCTTAATTTTACAGAACTATTACTTCTGCTTATGACTAATGGAAAACAGCAATCCAAACACGGCTTGAAAATTAGAACCTAAAGCTAGGAATATTGACATTTTAATGCTCTAAAATTTGAAATATGCTGTCACTAGTTGCTGCAAGAACAGTATTTCTAAAGTGAATATTAAGGGGTTGGGGGTGAGGGAGCAAGACACAGATGTTTTCTAACAAAGTGTGAGGGGAAATAAAAGGGCATGACTGTGCACACTTTCAAGGAATGAGGATAATCTGCAAGCCAAATCTAAACTGTGCTAAATATCAATATCTTGTCCTGTGCTAAGTTACTTCAGTCTTGTCCGACTCTTTGCAACCCAGTGGACTGTACTCCACCAGGTTCCTTTGTCCATGGAATTCTCCAGGCAAGAATACTGGAGTAGGTTGCCATTTCCTTCCAGGGGATCTTCCAGACTCAGGAATCGAACTCATGTCTCCAGTGTCTCTTGCATTGCAGGTGGATTCTGTTACCACTGAGCCACCTGGAAAACCAATTTTTGTGGGATGAGACATTATAAAGCACATTTTCATCTCACCTCCTTTAGTTGCAGAGATTCTAGTTACAGTCTGCAAAAACGCTGTCCTTAAGCAGGATGTATCTAGGAACAGCTTGTATTAGTCTTTGTGTTCACACTGGAGCTTTATCTTCCATCAGAGCTTATGAAGCACTTTCAGGAGAAGGTTTCATTACATAATTGAGGCAGTTCTGTGAACACCCATTTTGTGGGTGAAATTAGCGAGAATCTGAGACTTAAGACATGCTGGACGCAGAAAAATGCTAATGAAAATTAACTTCACTCAGACAAACATGTGATTAACTTTAACCATCTGAAAATGGTTGAATATTGACAGTTTCATATGGTTCAACCTGATACATCTGGAAATATTTGGCTGGCCAAAAGTTTGTTCCATAAGATGGAAACGAAACCACCAGAATGAATTTTTTGGCCACCCCAATATTTAAGTGACAACACAAGACAGGATACACATAATCAAGTGTCAAACTGAGTGACAAATGTAATAAATGCTACTGACAGACAATAATTATGTCAACTCAAGATGAGCACAGCGAAGACTGAGTTATCAATCTTCCCTCCATGACTGGCTCCTGTAGCTGACTTCTCCCTCAGGGCAGTACCAGTGTCTCTTAAGGATCCTGAGTCAGGTAGAGGTCTCCACTTGACAATGCTGCCACAAGCCCAGACTTGGTCTCATACACTGACACCGACATCTCCTCGTCCATAGCTTCACCTTGTTCTTTCTCCCGTTGTCCCCACATTAGAAACACTACATCTCTCTGGGCCGTATCCTTATCTTCCTTTTTCTGTGGCAGCTACGATACCAAGACCAGTGGAAACTCACGTGACGTCATTAACACCAGTTTCCCTTTTGAAAATGTCTACCACTTTTATAATTCATGCATAACTCAAATCAACCAACAATAGAATCATAGCTATTTTTAAAAAATTGTTTTTAAAAAATAACCTCTTCATTGTAGTACAAATGCATGGCAAAGATCCAAACAATAGAAATCTACAACTCAATAAATTTCACAAAGTTGGCAGATCCATGGACACACACCCAGAGAAGAAAACGAGATTGTCAATGATTCAGAAATTTCTTCTTGCCTGCTTCCAGCCACCATTCCTACCTCAAACCAAGTATCTTAACCTATCACCATCATGTAGTTTGGACTTTTTTGAATTTTCTAATTGTTTATTTACGTATTGTTTAGCACTGGATTTTCGTTGATGAGCAGGATTGTCTCTAGTTTTGGTACGCGATGGGGCCACTCTCTATTTGGAGTGCACAGCCCTCTTACTGCCGTGGCTTCCTTTATTGCAGAGCACAGGCTCTCGGGCACATGGGCTCAGTAGTTGCAGCTCCTGGACTCTAGAGCAGAAGCTCAATAGTTGTGACACCCAGGCTTAGTTGCTATGTGGCACATGGAATCTTCCTGGACCAGGGATCGAACCTGTGTCTCCTGCATTGGCAGGTGGATTCTTTACCACTGAGTCAACAGGGAATCCCAAAACTTTCTATATGTGTGGGATCATACAGTATGCACTCTGTTGTGCAGGACTTTTTTCTTAACAGTTTGTTGGTGAGATTCATTCTCCTTATTATGCACTACAGTATTTCACTCATTGTTTTGGAGTATTTCATTAAATAAACCTACTGGGTTGTTTTCAGTTTATGGCTATTAGGAATCTTGATGTTGTTAATATCCTAAGGCACATATTCTGCTGTACAAAGTGCAAGCATTTTTGTGGGGTGTATAACCAGTAGTGGTGGGCGTAATTTCTGCTTCAATAGATAATGCCAAGAATTTTCCCAAAGCTTTTGAAATGATTCATGCTCTTCTCCAATAGTTAATATTGTGGTCTCATAAGTATAGAGAAATTCCAATGAGAGTTTAATAATATCTCATTGTGTTTTTAATTTGTAGTTTGCTAACATAAATGACCTAGAGCAACTTCATAGGTTTGTAAGCTATTTGGATGTCATCTTTTAAAAATTCCAACTCAAGCCTTTCCTTTTAACAAAAACGTGCTTTTTGTGTGCAAATTTGTGGGAGTTATATATTCTGAACATAAGTTCTTTGTCAGATACATGTATTGCCAGTATTTTCGATCACTCTTTTTTTCTGCTTTCTTATTGGTATATTTTAAACAATTGAATTTATTAGTTGTAATAATATAGCCTAGCTGATCCAGGTTTTTCTTATGATTAGCAGGAATTACATCTTGTATAGGAAATTTTTGTCAACACTCAAGACTTTCTCATGTTATTTTCTGGACACTTTATAAATTGTTACCTTTCATAACTGGATCTGTGTCCATTTAATTTGTGCATGGTGTGAGACAAAACCAGTATCCATTTTTTCTTAAATGAACAACAAATTGGGCTACTAACATTTATTGAGTAAACTGTCAAAAAGGTTTATTCACTCTTCTGGAAAGTTTAATTTTCATAAGATACGTGTTCATATATATTGATAGATATGTTTCTGGATTTTTAAAATGTCTATTTATTTATTTGGCTGCAACAAATTTAATTGCAGTATGTGGGTTCCTGACCAGGTTTTGAACCCAGGTTCCCTATATTGGGAGTGCAGAGTCTTAGCAACTGGGCTACCAGAGAGGTCCCTGTTTTTTTTAATGTTATTCTATTTGTCTATTTGTATTTCTTTAAGCTAACACTATACTGTCTTAACTATTGCTCATTAACGTATTGAATTGAAATTCTTCAACTTTGTTCTTTCTCATGATTGCCTTATTCTTAGCCATGTTCATGTTCATATAAAATTTTAAATCATCTTCATAATTTTCACAAAAAAATTCACCAAAACTCTTGCAAGGATTTTCACTGGGATTTTATTAAACCAAATGACAGTGGAAAGAATTAACATTTTTCCATGCACAATAATTTGTTTCAATATTCTACAGGGTTTTTGTGCAATAGTCTTAAATGAATTTTAATAGATTCAATTTTAGACATTTGATGCTTTTTGGTATTAAGGTAAACAGCATCATCTAAAAAATAATTTAACTGGGTTATTACCGATGTAGAGAAATGCAACCAATTTTTGTACATTGGACATGTACCCAGTGACTTTACCAAATGTGTATAATAAGACATATAGGTTGTAGATTTTAAGTTTTCTGTAAACATGATCAGCCATCTGCAAATATTTATTTTTATTTTGTTTCAAGTCTATGCCTTTCTCTTACCAATTGCTTTGTAAGGAACCTCCAACCCAATGTTGAATAGTGGTGGTGATCATAAGCATTTCTGTCTCCTCTTCAATTTGACTTGGGGAAAGCTGTTAATATTCTAATATTAAGCGTGATTTTTTTTTTCAAATACACTGTATCAGATTAAGTTTACTCCTACCTTTCCACTTTCACTTTACTAGAATTTGGGGGGATGTTGTTTTATTTTCATTTTTTCTGTGTCTCTCTTTGTCTCTGTCTTTGTGAGACTAAAAATCTCTGATCAGTTTCTTGTCATGTGGTCATCACTCATTAATAGGTAAATGTTTTGAAACAGTTGCACCCATGTCTCCTTGGAATTCTGATTTCTCCACCTTGACTACAACATTTCATTCATCTGAAATGTTATTATCTCAGCTCCATGGGGCTACTTGAAGAGTCTTTGCTCAATTCCTTATCTTTCTAGAAGCTACTTTATCTTAAATGCTCCATCTGTCAGCTCATTTTGCCTAAGAAAATGCCTCCAGAGGAAAAGCAGAACCAAGGTTGACTCATTTGACTGGACTTTCCACCATCTTAGCCCCTCAAGTCTGGGCTGCCTGGGTAGGTCTTTGATTCCATATTTTAACCAGATTTTCCAGTTATTCTTGGTCACAGGGTTAATCTTATCTTAGCCAGAATCTAGCACATCTTTGCCAGAAAATGTTATTCACTCAGTC
>SJYW01005437.1:12857-23292 GCA_006410735.1 Raphicerus campestris
AACTGGACATGGAACTATAGACTGGTTCCAAATAGGAAAAGGAGTACGTCAAGGCTGTATATTATGACTCTACTTATTTAACATCTATGCAGAGTACATCATGAGAAATGCTGTATGGAAGAAACACAAGCTGGACTCAAGATTGTTGGGAGAAATATCAATGACCTCAGATATGTATATGACACCACCCTTATGGCAGAAAGTGAAGAGGAACTAAAAAGCCTCTTGATGAAAGTGAAAGAGGAAAGTGAAAAAGTTGGTTTAAAGCTCAACATTCAGAAAACGAAGATCGTGGCATCTGGTCCCATCACTTCTTGGGAAGTAGATGGGGAAACAGTGCAAACAGTGTCAGACGTTATTTTGGGGGGCTCCAAAATCACTGCAGACGGTGACTGCAGCCATGAAATTAGAAGACGCTTACTCCTTGGAAGAAAAGTTATGACCAACCTAGATAGTACATTCAAAAGCAGAGACATTACTTTGCAGATGAAGGTCCGTCTAGTCAAGGCTATGATTTTTCCTGTCATCATGTATGGATGCGAGAGTTGGACTGTGAAGAAGGCTGAGCACCGAAGAATTGATGCTTTTGAACTGTGGTGTTGGAGAAGACTCTTGAGAGTCCCTGGGACTGCAAGGAGATCCAACCAGTCGATTCTAAAGGAGATCAACCCCGGGATTTCTTTAGAAGGAATGATGCTAAAGCTGAAACTCCAGTACTTTGGACACCTCATGCGAAGAGTTGACTCACTTGAAAAGACTCTGATCCTGGGAGGGATTGGGGGCAGGAGGAGAAGGGGACTACAGAGGATGAGATGGCTGGATGGCATAACAGACTCAATGAATGTGAGTCTGAGTGAACTCCGAGATATGGTAATGAACAGGGAGGCCTGGCATGCTGCGATTTATGGGGTCACAGAGTCGGACACGACTGAACAACTGAGCTGAACTGAACTGAACTGATGTATGGATGCGAGAGTTGGACTGTGAAGAAGGCTGAGCACCGAAGAATTGATGCTTTTGAACTGTGGTGTCGAAGAAGACTCTTGAGAGTCCCTTGGCCTGCAAGGAGATTCAAGCAGTCCGTCCTAAAGATCAGTCCTGGATGTTCATTGGAACGACTGATGCTGAAGCCGAAACTCCAATACCTTGGCAACCTGATATGAAGAGCTGACTCATTTCAAAGGACCCTGATGTTGGGAAAGATTGAGGGCAGTAGGAAAAGGGAACAACAGAGGATGAGATAGTTGAATGTCATCACCGGGATAATGTACATGGGTTTGGGTGGATTCTGGGAGTTGGTGATGGACAGGGAGGCCTGGCGTGCTGCAATTCATGGGGTCACAAAGAGTCGGACACAACTGAGTAACTGAACTACCTGATATAGGGTCTTTCCCATCTTTCTAAATTTCGTATATATGCTTTAATATTTTGTGTTGGTGTTTTTCTTTCTGGCTTACTTCACTCTGTATAATAGACTCCAGTTTCATCGACCTCATTAGAACTGATTCAAATGCATTATTTTTAATAGTTGAGTAATATTCCATCGTGTATAATTACCACAGCTTTCTTACCCATTCATTGGCCATGGATATCTAGGTTGCTGCTATGTCATGGCTATTAAAAACTGTGCTGGGATGAACACTGTGGTACATGTATCTTTTTCAATACTGGTTTCATTGGTGTGTATGCCCAGCAGTGGGATTTCTGGATCATATGGCAGTTGTATTTTCACTTTTTTTTAAGGGATCTCCACAGTGTTCTCCATAATGGCTGTACTAGTTTGCATTCCCACCAACAGTGTAAGAGGGTTCCCTTTTCTCCACACCGTTTATAGCATTTATTGTTTGTAAACTTTTGGTTAGCAGCTAATCTGACCGAGGTGAGATGGTACCTCATTGTGGTTTTCATATGCATTTCTCTGATAATGAGTGATGTTGAGCATCTTTTCATGTGTTTGTTAGCCATCTGTATGTCTTCTTTGGAGAAATGTCTGTATATTTGTTTGGTTTATTTTTTTGATTGGTCATCTATTGCCAGGCTCCAGCCCCGGTGAATCCAGGGAATTTGAAGTGGGGATGGAGTCAGCATCCTAGGAAAGAACTTATTTAATTACATATATAAAGAGAGATTAGAAAAGGATAGTGTAGTAGGAAATATTAGTGGAGAAAAGAGGCTGAAGAAAGCCAATAAAACTCTGAGGCAAGGAGCTTGCACCACCTACGTAGGCCACCGGTGCCCGCTTGAATAGCAGAGGGTGCCCCTCCTTGGGCTCCCTCTTGCATGTGTCTTAGAAGCCAGGGCAAAATTAGTAGGCTTGGTGAGCCTCCACATTCCAGATGGGAATTCAGCCAGAAAAGAAGAGAACAAGAAAAGATTACACAGGGGAAACCAGTCTTTCTGAAACTGGTCAGTTTCTTTATTTTCCAGGTCCACTTTTATACTTTTAGTTATACATAGAGATAAGTGTAAGAAACAGAGTCATGCAGGGTCAGCTGCTCCGACCCTTATCTAAAGACAGTGTTCTCAGTATATCTTTTTTCTTACAAGGGTCTTACATTTGTTTGCAATATCTTCTGGTCTGGAGACTGATCAACATTTTATGATCCCACCTTACTTTCTATTGATAAAGGTTATTTGATCAGAAAACGTGTTTCCCCTTAAGATCTACTAAGTCTTAAGACAGTGATAAAGTTACATTCTTACATAGCAAGGACACAATGTTTTATAACAAAGAAAGAGGAGCACAGTGATCTATAACAAAGAGAAAATTCATTAACTCAAAAGTCTAGTGTTGCTAACATCAAAACTACTATATTTCCTTTTCTACATTGCAATTACATAGATTAACATACTCCCAGGTGCCTAAGGATATGGAGGTCTCATGGCAATCATTGAACTCAGCAATGAAACCCTTCACCAACATGATTTTTATCTTTAGAAAAACCCTGTGCTAACTAGGACTATCAAAATACTCCAGACTCTCTGTGCTGTTTATGGTTGAGAGATTGTAAACAATCATGTAGGTAGTANAACTACTATATTTCCTTTTCTACATTGCAATTACATAGATTAACATACTCCCAGGTGCCTAAGGATATGGAGGTCTCATGACAATCATTGAACTCAGCAATGAAACCCTTCACCAACATGATTTTTATCTTTAGAAAAACCCTGTGCTAACTAGGACTTTCAAAATACTCCAGACTCTCTGTGCTGTTTATGGTTGAGAGGTTGTAAACAATCATGTAGGTAGTAGCAAGACTGTGAATAATCCTGCCACACAAGCAAGTCTGCCAGCAGAGAGGTTTTTGGACTGAAACACGCTTGTCATGCCCAGGAGATTTATTAACTGGAGCCCTAAGTTAACTCCTTTTCAGAGAGGTGGTGGGCTATAGCCCCCCATATAATGTCAGACGAGTAGGCGAAAAGCACAATGCAGTAAGGCAGGCAGACTCTGGTTTTGGGGCAGATGCATGAGCAGATTCAGCGAGGCTCCCTTAAGGCCCATCTCACCTTTGCCTGTTGGGTCCCTTAACCTCATGACCTTTGCCACGGGCGGGACTCCTTGTGCTGGCTCCCAGGCAATCTATCTTTCTGGAATTGAGCTGCAAGAGTTGCTTATACATTTTTGAGATTAATTATTTGTCAGTTATTTCATTAGCTATTATTTTCTCTCATTCTCAAAGCTATCTTTTCACCTGATTATAGTTTCCTTTGTCATTCAAAAGCTTTTAAGTTTAATTAGGTCTCATTTGTTTATTATTGCTTTTATTTCCATTACTCTGGTAGGCGGGTCATAGAGAATCTTGTGATTTATGGCAGGAAGTGTATTGCCTATGTTCTTCTCTAGGAGTTTTATACTTTCTGGTCTTACATTTAGATCTTTAATCCATTTTGAGTTTATTTTTCTGTATGGTGTTAGAAAGTGTTCTAGTTTCATTCTTTTATAAATGGTTGACCAGTTTGCCCAGCACTACTTGTTAAAGAGATTATCTTTTCTCCATTGTATATTCTTGCCTCCTTTGTCAAAGATAAGGTGTCCATAGGTGTGTGGATTTAACTCTGGGCTTCCTATTTTGTTCCATTGATCTATATTTCTGTCTTTGTGCCAGTACCATACTGTCTTGATGACTGTAGCTTTGTATTAGAGTCTTAAGTCAGGCAGGCTGATTCTTCCAGTTCCATTCTTCTTTCTCAAGATTGCTTTGGCTACTCGAGGTTTTTTGTATTTCCATACAAATGGTGAAACTATTTGTTCTAATTCTGAAAAATACCCCTGGTAGCTTGATAGGGATTGCATTGAATCTATAGATTGCTTTCCGTAGTTACTCATTTTCACTATATTGATTCTTCTGATGCACGAACATGGTATATTTCTCCATTTATTTGTGTCATCTTTGATTTCTTTCATCAATGTTTCATAGTTTTCTATCTATAGGTCTTTTGTTTCTTTAGGTAGATTTATTCCTAAATATTTTATTCTTTTCATTGCAATGGTGAAAGGAATTGTTTCCTTAGTTTCTTTTTCTGTTTTCTCATTGTTCAGTTCAGTTCAGTTCAGTCTCTCAGTCATGTCTGACTCTGCGACCTAATGAATTGAAGCATGCCAGGCTTCCCTGTCCATCACCGACACCCAGAGATCACTCAAACTCATGTCCATCAAGTCAGTGATGACATCCAGCCATCTTATCCTCTGTCATCCCCTTCTCTTCCTGCTACCAATCCCTCCCAGCATCAGTATTTTCCAGTGAGTCAACTCTTCACATCAGTTGGCAAAGTATTGGAGTTTAAGCTTTAGCATCATTCCTTCCAAAGAACACCAAGGACTGATCTCCTTTAGAATGGACTGATTGGATCTCCTTGCAGTCCAAGGGACTCTCAAGAGTCTTCTCCAACACCACAGTTCAAAAGCATCAAGTCTTCGGTGCTCAGTTTTCTTCACAGTCCAACTCTCACATCCATACATGACCACTGGAAAAACCATAACCTTGACTAGACGGACATTTGTTGGCAAAGAAATGTCTCTGCTATTGAATATGCTATCTAGGTTGGTCATAACTTTCCTTCCAAGGAGCAAAGGTCTTTTAAATTCATGGCTGCAATTACCATCTGCAGTGATCTTGGAGCCCTCAAAAATAAAGTTTGACACTGTTTCCACTGTTTCCCATCTATTTCCCATGAAGTGATGGGACCAGATACTATGATCTTAATTTTCTGAATGTTGAGCTTTAAGCCACCTTTTTCACTCTCCTCTTTCACTTTCATCAAGAGGCTAACATTGCAGCATCCCCTCACCTTCTGCTTCTGGCCTTCACATACCTTCTTCTCTGCATTGGGTGATGGGAGAGGGGCCTATATGGCTGCTGGCTTGCTCTCCTTTGGTATTTGCTCAATCCTTTGTTTTGTGAGCATGCCAGGGGTCACCTTGCTGTGTCAGAACCTTTCATGGAAAAGTTTTTTTTTTTTTTTTTGTCTTTCTGGTGATCCCAAGGTTTCGACTGTTATCTCATGTTAGCTCCTTCAGATTGTCCTCAAGGCATTCATGTCTGGTCCTTAACCTGTGGACCAATAATTCAGCTCATGCCTCCCTGACTAGCTCTCACTTGCTGGTAGAGGATGTGAGTGTCTGGGCTACTTCACAGGCAGTTGAGGTTAATTGCATATTCCTTCGTTTTTTTCTTTATTTTTCTTCCTCCTGGTTATGTAGCCCTCTGAGATTACAAAACTCCCCACAGAGCACTTGTGAGAAGATGTCCAACTGTGTGGAAACCTCCTTCATGACTCCTGCCCCAGGATGGTCTCTGTCCCTAAATCCTTTGTCTCAGTTTTTTTCTTTTATATTTTATCCTACCTCCTTTTGAAGAGATTGGGCTGCTTTTCTTGGTTCCTGGTGATCTCTGCCAGCATTCAGAAATTGTTTTGTAGAAGTTGTTAAACATTCAAAAGATCTTTTGAGGAATTTATGGGGGAGAAAGTGGTGTCACTACCCTATTCCTCAGCCACCTTGGGACCGGCTCTGGTATGCATATTTTTTGCACGTAATTGCCATTAACTCTCAATGCTTTTATGTTCCTAAAACTAACATAGAATTCCTAAAATATAAGGTCTTAATATTATAATAAATATTGCANTCACTACCCTATTCCTCAGCCACCTTGGGACCGGCTCTGGTATGCATATTTTTTGCACGTAATTGCCATTAACTCTCAATGCTTTTATGTTCCTAAAACTAACATAGAATTCCTAAAATATAAGGTCTTAATATTATAATAAATATTGCATATTTTATACATGCAACTTCAAAGTGATAGTTATAAATCTAACCAGTCATATGATTGCTATATATTAGTATGATTTATATATATAATTATTTAAAATTAATACATAGAAGATGGTGGAGGAATAGGATGAGGAGACCACTTTCTCCCCACAAATTCATCAAAAGAACATTTGAACGCTGAGTAAATTCCACAAAACAGCTTCTGAATACCAGCAGAGGACATCAGTCACCCGGAAAAGCAGCTCATTGTCTTTAAAAGGAGGTAGGAAAAAATATAAAAGATAAAAAGAGAGACAAAAGAGTTATGGATGGAGATCTGTCTCAGGAAAGGAGTCTCAAAAAAGAGAAGTTTCCAAACACTAGGAAACACTCTCACTACTGAGTCTGTGGCAAGCCATGGAACCTCAGAAGGCAACATAATTGGGACGAAAAATAAATAATTAAAACCCACAGATTATGTGTCCAATGGTAACTCCCAGTGGAGAAGCAGCACAGATGCCTGCATCTGCCACTAGCAAGCAGGGGCTGGGTAGGGAGGCATGGGCTATATTGCTTAGAGTAAGAACTGGACCTGAATGCCCCAAGAGCAATCTGAGGGAACTAACTTGAGATAGCAAACCAGACCATGGAATAACTACCCCAGTGAAAAGCCCTAACCTAAAATAATGCCAGGCCCACTCACAGAACAAAGGATGGAGCAGAACTTTATGGCTATGGACCAGCTCATCCCCCACCTGAGACAAACATGCGAGGCCAGCCAGAGTCAGAAGAGGGCAATCATGCCCCAGAGAGGCATCATCTACCAAACTGCAAGCAAGCTTCATAGCTAACCGAGACTTCTTGGGATTCTAGATGGTCGACATCCACCTGAGAAGGTGCTCAAGTTGTACACCCAGAAAATCGAGTGACAGGGACGGGAGAGGTGATAAGTCTCAGTGACCATGCTCAACAATCACTTAGTCACCTTAGTGGCTCAGACCAGTTCAGTTCAATTCAGTCACTCAGTCATTTCCAACTCTTTGTGACCCCATGAATTGCAGCACGCCAGGCTTCCCTGTCCATCACCATCTCCTGGAGTTCATCCAGACTCACGTTTATCGAGTCCGTGATGCCATCCAGCCATCTCATCCTCTGTCATCACCTTCTCCTCCTGCCCCCAATCCCTCCCAACATCAGAGTCTTTTCCAATGAGTCAGCTCTCCAAATTAGATGGCCAAAGTATTGGAATTTCAGCTTTAGCATCAGTCCTTCCAATGAACACCCAGGACTGATATACTTTAGAATGGACTTGTTGGATCTCCTTTCAGTCTTAGGGACCCTCAAGAGTCTTCTCCAACACCACAGTTCAAGAGCATCAATTCTTTGGTGCTCAGCTTTCTTCACTGTCCAACTCTCCCATCCATACATGACCACTGGAAAAATCTTAGCCTTGACTAGATGGACCTTTTTTTGACAAAGTAATGTCTCTGTTTTTTTAATATGCTATCTAGGTTGGTCATAACTTTCCTTCCAAGGAGTAAGTGTCTTTTAATTTCATGCCTGCAATCACCATCTGCAGTGATTTTGGAGCCCTCGAGAAATGAGATTAAAAAAAAAAAACTCTGGAGGGAACCAACAGTAGAATAACAGGGGCAGAAGATAGGTTATAAGTGATGTAGAAGATAAAATGGTAGAAATCAATTAAACAGAGAGGAAAAAAGAAAAATGAATTAAAAGAAATTAGGACAATCTCAGAGACCTCTGGGACAATGTTAAATGCACCAACATTAGAATCATAGGAATCCCAGAAGAAGAAGACAAAAAGAAAGACCATGAGAAAATACTTGAGGACATAATAGTTGAAAACTTCCCTAAAATGGGGAAGGAAATGATCACTCAATTCTAAGAAACCCAGAGAGTCCCAAACAGGATAAACCCAAGGTGAAACACCCCAAGACACATATTAATCAAATTAACAAAGATCAAACACAAAGAACAAATATTAAAAGCAGTAAGGTAAAAACAATAAATAACACACAATGGGATTCCCATAAGGATAACAGCTGATCTTTCAATAGAAACTCTTCAGGCCAGGAGGGAATGGCAGGACATACTTACAGTGATCAAACAAAATAACCTACAGCCCAGATTACTGTACCCAGCAAGGATCTCATTCAAATATGGAGAAATCAAAAGCTTTACAGACAAGCAAAAGCTGAGAAAATTCAGCACACCAAACCAGCTTTCCAACAAATGCTAAACTATCTTCTCTAGACAGGAAACACAGAAAGGGTGTATAAACTCAAACTCAAAACAATAAAGTAAATGGCAATGGGATCATGCTTATCAATAATTAACTTAAATGTAAATGGGTTTAGTACCCCAACCAAAAGACAAAGTCTGGCTTAATGGATACAAAAACAAAACCCTATGTATGTTGTCTACAAGAGATCCACCTCGAAACAAGGGACACATGCAGACTGAAAGTGAAGGGCTGGAAAAAGGTATTCCATGGAAATAGAGACCAAAGGAAAGCAGGAGTAGCAATACTCATATCAGATAAAATAGACTTTAAAACAAAGGCTTTGAAAAGAGACAAAGAAGGACACTGCATAATGATCAAAGGATTGANTGAAAGTGAAGGGCTGGAAAAAGGTATTCCATGGAAATAGAGACCAAAGGAAAGCAGGAGTAGCAATACTCATATCGGATAAAATAGACTTTAAAACAAAGGCTTTGAAAAGAGACAAAGAAGGACACTGCATAATGATCAAAGGATTGATCCAAGAAGAAGCTATAACAATTATAAATATATATGCACCCAACATAGGAGCAATACAATATGTAAGACAAATGCTAACAAGTAAGAAAGGGGAAATTAACAATAACACTATAATAGTGGGAGACGTTAATGCCCCACTCACACCTATGGACGGATCAACTAAACAGAAAATTAAGAAGGAAACACAAACTTTAAATGATACAACAGACCACTTAGACTTAATTGATATCTATAGGACATTTCACCCCAAAACAATGAATTTCACCTTTTTCTCAAGCACACACAGAACCTTCTCCAAGATAGCTCACATCCTGGGCCATAAATCTAGCCTTAGTAATTCNCAAACTTTAAATGATACAATAGACCAGTTAGACCTAATTGATATCTATAGGACATTTCACCCCAAAACAATGAATTTCACCTTTTTCTCAAGCACACACAGAACCTTCTCCAAGATAGCTCACATCCTGGGCCATAAATCTAGCCTTAGTAATTCAAAAAAATGGAAATCATTCCAAGCATCTTTTCTGACCACAATGCATTAAGATTAGGTCTCAATTAGAGCAGGAAAACTATTAAAAATTTCAACATATGGAGGCTGAACAACATGCTATTGAATAACCAACAAATCACAGAAGAAATAAAAAAAGAAATCAAAATATGCATATAAATGAATGAAAATGGAAACACAACTACACAAAACCTGTGAGACACTGTAAAAGCACTGCTAAGGGGAAGGTTCAGAGCAATACAGGCATACATCAAGAAACAAGAAAAAAGTCAAATAAATAACCTAACTCTACACCTAAAGCAACTAGAAAAGGAAGAAATGAAGAACCCCAGGGTTAGTAGGAAGAAATAAAACTTAAAAATTAAGGAAGAAGTAAATGCAAAAGAAACAAAAGGGACCATAGCAAAAATCAGCAAAGCCAAAAGCTGGTTCTTTGAGAGGATAAATAAAATTGACAAACCATTAGCCAGACTCATCAAGAAACAAAGAGAGAAAAATCAAATCAATAAAATTAGAAATGAAAATGGAGAGATCACAATAGACAACACAGAAATAAAAAGGATCATAAGAGACTACTATCAGCAGTTATATGCCAATAAAATGGACAACGTGGAAGAAATGGACAAATTCTTAGAAAAGTACAACTTTCCAAAACTGAACCAGGAAGTAATAGAAAATATTAACAGGTCCATCACAAGCATGGAAATTGTAACTGTAATCAGAAATCTTCCAGCAAACAAAAGCCCAGGATCAGATGGCTTTACAGCTGAATTCTAGCAAAAATTTAGAGAAGAGCTAACACCTATCCTACTGAAACTCTTCCAAAAAATTGCAGAGGAAGGTAAACTTCCAAACTCATTCTATGAGGCTGCCATCACCCTGA
>SJYW01005437.1:36400-53191 GCA_006410735.1 Raphicerus campestris
AATTTTTCAGAGATAAATACCTGCCATTAATCTGTCATAAAATGTTAGATCTGTTGTAATCATAGCTTGTTAGTAAAAATAATAAGGCAAGTTAGTCTAATAACACATATCTGAATCTTAAAAAAGCATTTATTCTAAACAACAGCTACATAGCACAGTAAAAGAAAACCAAAATTTTAAGTTAATTCAACTCACTAATTTAAATAGTAACCTTTGAGATTTTAGAAGATAGTAATTTTTACCTTTGTCTTTCACTTAATGTTAATTCATTATATAACATTTCAACAGTGAGTTTCATCTGAAAACAAAGTTTCTTTTAGTGTTTTCTCTTTAAACCTAAAAATAACAAGAGGTACTGTGGGAAATTCTTAGAGATAAGAGAACCAGACCACCTTCCTGATAAAATGGCATGCAGGCTAAGAAGAAACAGTTAGAACCAAACATGAACTGATTGGTTGAAAATTGGGAAAGGAATACAACACAGCTGTATATTGTCTCCCTGATTACTTAACTTCTATACATAGTGCAACATGCTAAATGCTGGGCCAGATGAATCACAAGATGGAATCAAGATTGCCAGGAGAAATATTAACAACCTCAGATATGCAGATAACACCACTCTAATGGCAGAAAGTGAAGAGGAACTAAAGAGTCTCTTGATGAGGGTAAAAGAAGAGAGTGAAAAAGCTGGCTTGAAATGCAATTCATAAAACTAAGATCATGGCACCTGGTCTCATCACTTCATGGTAAATGGAAGGGAAAAAAAGTGGAAACAATGGCTAATTTTACATTATTGGACTCCAAAATCACCGCAGACAGTGACTGCAGCAGTGAAATTAAAAATATGCTTGCTCCTTGGAAGGAAAGCTATGTTAAAACTAGACAGCATATTAAAAATCAGAGACATCATCTTGCCAACAAAGGTTCATATACTAAAAGCTCTGGTTTTTCTGTAATTTGCAAATGTGAGAGCTGAACCATAAAGATGGCTGAATACCTGAAAATGGATGGTTTTGAATTGTGGTACTGGAGAAGACTCTTGAGTCCTTTGCAATGCAAGGAGATAAAACAAGTTACTGCTATGGAAAATCAACCCTGAATATTCATTGGAAGAACTAATGCTGAAGCTAAAACTCCAATACTTTGGCCATCTGATGAAAAGAGACAACTCACCGGAAAAAAAACCCTGATGGTGGGAAAGAGTGAAGGCAAAAGAAGAAGAGGGTGGCAGAGGATGAGATGGCTATATAGCATCACTTACTAATGGACATGAACTTGAAAAAACTCTGGGAGATAATGGAAGACAGAGGAGTCTGTATGCTGCAGTCCATTGGGTTGCAAAGGGTTGGACATGACTTAGTGAATGAACAACAACTACACTGTGAGAAAGCAAAACCTTTCTCTGACTCATGAGAAATTGCATTCATAAGAATATTTTGAGTTTGTATTTTATATATTTTTTAATTGAAGTGTAATTTTTTTTCAATGTTATGTAAAGGAAGAATGACAACTCACTCCAGTTTTCTTACCTGAGAAATTCCATGGACGGAGCAGTGTGGCAGGCTTCAGTTCACGGGCTGCAAGAGTAGGACACAACTGAGCGACTAAAGTACAACAACAATGTTATGTTAGTTTCTGCTTTACAGCAAAATGAATTGACTGTATGTATACATATAGCCTCTCCCTCTTGAACCACCCTCCAACCCTCTTGTTCGACCCCTCTAGGTCATCACAGAGCACCAAGCTTAGCTCCCTGTGCAATGCGTACAGTTCCCAATAGCTGTCTATTTTACAAATGATCGTGTGTGTATGTCAAGGTTACCCTGTCAATTCATCCTACCCTTCCCTTCCTGCCATGTCCACATGTCTGTTCTCTAATCTGTGTCTCCATTCCTATTCTGCAAATAGGTTCAGCAGTACTCATTTTTCTAGATCCCATATATATGTTAATACATGGTTTTTGTTTTTCTCTTTCTGACTTACTTCATTTTGTATGACAGACTCTAGTTTCATCCACACCACTACAGATGACCCAATTCATTCCTTTTTTGGATGAGTAATATTTCATTATATGTATATAGCATATTTCTTTATCCATTCATCTCTCAATGGACATTTAGGTTTCTTCCGTGTCCTTGCTATTGTAAATAGTGCTGCAATGAACACTGGGTTCATGTATCTTTTGAATTATGGTTTTCTAAGGGTATGTGCCCAGTAGTGGGATTGCTGGGTCATATAGTAATTTTATTTTTAGTTTTTAAGAAACCTCTATACTGTTCTCCATTGTGGTTACATCAATTTACATTCCCATCAACAGTGTAAGAGTGTTCCCTTTTCTCCACACCCCCCCTAGCATTTATTATTTGTATTATTATTATTATTATTATTGATTATGGCTATTCTGACCATTGTGACATGATACCTCACTGTAGTTTTGTTTTGAATTTCTCTGATAATGAGCAATGTTGAACATTTTGTCATATGTTTGTTGAGTGTGTATATTTAACTTTAGAATTTCTGGAATGGTATTTAAGGAATGTTCTTCAGAATGTTTATTAATGAGCACTTCATTTAATTAATACTTTTCAGTTTTATGCTTCAAATGTCTAAAACTATAAAAATAGATACAACTTGCAATAGTGCTTTGNTTAGGAATTCTATTAACTTTAGAATTTCTGGAATGGTATTTAAGGAATGTTCTTCAGAATGTTTATTAATGAGCACTTCATTTAATTAATACTTTTCAGTTTTATGCTTCAAATGTCTAAAACTATAAAAATAGATACAACTTGCAATAGTGCTTTGCAGTGTTGGAGGAGTGATTTAAATGTTTGTCAAAATGCACAGCATAGCATGAAATAGTGTCATTTTAAATTCACAGTTAATAAGTTTTCAGAATTTTCATCAATAATTTTCTAATTTAGAACAAGATTAAGAAGAGTAGATATTCACTTATCTACATAAGTAGATGATATAAATATATTCCAACAAAGTAAACAGTGGAAAAATACATTTGTAGAGAAGTCTCAAAAGAAAGAATTGTAGAAATCTGTCAAACAAACCTCAAGTATTTCCTATTCCTAGAGGATTTTGCCTCTTCCAGTCTGTGCAAAATGATTAGAATATGGCCAAACCATCATTGCTTTCCTGCTTAATAGAATGGCTTAGAGTCTCCTGATGTGTGGAACAATATACATGAGTCTCCATAAGGAGGTAAAAAAATTGTACACCAAAAACTGTAAGACAGAGACTTCTTGGTGGTTTAAGTGGTTAAGAATCCACCTCCAATAGAGGGAACATGAGTTCTATTCTTGATCTGAGAAGATCTCGTATGCCACAGAGAAACTAAGCCCTTTCACCACAACTACTGAGTCCATGTGCTACAACTACTAAAGCCCAGATGCCTAGAGCCTGTGCTCTGCAACAAGAGAAGCCCCTACAATAAGTCCGAGCACCACAATAAAGAGTAGTACCCACTCATAGCAACTAGAGAAATCCCTTTGCAGCCATGAAGACCCAGATCTGCCAGAAATAAATGAACTAATTTTAAACAACTAGAAGACATTGATAAAAGGAATAAATCACAAATAGAAAGTTGGATCCATATCTTATATTACACACAAAAGAAGTAGTTCAAATGGATTAAATACTTAAGTGTAATACTTGAAACCATAAACAAAGAAGAAAAAACAGTCAAAAATTTATTGATACTAATATTGGCAATGATTTTTTTTTTTTTTTGGGAAATGACACCATAAGTATGGGAAGCAAAAGCAAATATATACAAGAGAGACTACATCAAACTGAAAAGCATTTGCATAGCAGTGGAAATAATCAACAGAGAGAAAAGGCAAACTATGTACAGAATTGGAGAAATATTTGCAAGTCATATTTGCAAATCATAACTTAAGAGGTTAATATACAAAATATAAATGAAATTCATACAATGCAACAGCAAAAAAGCAAATCAATAAAAATTACTTTGAATAAATGTTTATCTAGAGAAGACTACCTATGGCAAATAGATAGAAGAAAAAGTATTCATTACTATTCATCTGCTACTGCTGCTAAGTTGCTTCAGTCGTGTCCGACTCTGTGCAACCCCATAGATGGCAGCCCACCAGGCTCCCCGTTCCTGAGATTTCCCCCCGGCAAGAACACTGCAGTGAATGGNAAAAAGTATTCAATTACTATTCATCTGCTACTGCTGCTAAGTTGCTTCAGTCGTGTCTGACTCTGTGCAACCCCATAGATGGCAGCCCACCAGGCTCCCCGTTCCTGAGATTTCCCCCGGCAAGAACACTGCAGTGAATTGCCATTTCCTTCTCCAAAGCATGAAAGTGAAAAGTGAAAGTGAAGTCATTCAGTTGTGCCCAACTCTTAGCGACCCCATGGACTGCAGCCTATCAGGATCCTCCGTCCATGGGATTTTCCAGGCAAGAGTACTGGAGTGGGGTGCAATTGCCTTCTCCATACTATTCATCAGAGAAACGTAAATCAAAATCACTAAGGGCTGCTATCTCACATCTTTTAGGATAGTAAATTTCAAAACAGAACAAAACAAAATAAGTGCTAAGGATTATGAGGTATAAAGGGACAACTTGTACATATTGGTAGGGTTCTAAATTGGTACAGTCATAATAAAAAGAAAATGGAAATTTCTCAAAAAATTAAAAATAGAAGTAGCACATGATCCAACAATTCTGCTTCTCAGTACATATCCAAAGGAAACAAAATCAGAATCTCGAGGAGACATCTACACTTTCTATTTCGTTACAGTATTACAGTAACAAATATGGAAGCAACCTAAATGACCACATATGGATAAAATATTTAAAAAGAGACATATACACATAATGAAATATTCAGAGCTAAAAAAGGAGACCCTGCCATTTGTGACAACATGAATTGTCCTGGAGGGTATTATGCTAAGTGAAATAAGTCAGAGAAAGACAAATCCTGTAAGATTTTATATATGGAAACTAAAATAGTCAAACTCACAGAAGCAGAGAGCAGAATAGTCTTAATTATGCAAAATAAATAAGTTCTGGAAATCTTGTGCCTATAGCTAACAATATTATCTAAAATCTGCTATGATGATAGGTCATTTGTTAAGTGTTTTTACTACTATATATAATATATATTTGTTCTTAATATTACATATAGTAAATAAATAACAAATATGTATTTAATAAGAATAATAATAAAGGTTAGAGGAAATTTTAGAAGATGATTTCTATGTTATTGGCCTTGATGGTGGTGACAGTGTCTTGGTTTTGTTGTTTTCTTTAGTTGCTAAATCCTGTCCAACTGTTTTGCTGCCCCATGGACTGTAGCTGTCAGACTCTTCTGTCCATAGGATTTTCCAGGTGAAAATACTGGTGTGGATTGCCATTTCCTTCTTCATGGGGAACTTCTTGACCCAGGGATCAAATCTGCATCTCCTACATTGCAGGCAGATTCTTTTCCACTGAATCACCTGGGAAGCCTTTCCTGATTTTATACTTATTCCTAAATTTCTTAAGTTTTATACACTACATACAGCTTTTTACATGTCATATCTTTATTTTAGTGCACAGTGTTTTACATGTCAATCATACCTCAATAAGTGATATATCTAAATAATTTTAGAAAAGTGAGATTAAGTTGTTGGACCACAGTTTTAGGTAAAATTTGTAAAATGTAGAGTCAGGAGCTAGTTTATGCACAGATTAAACAACAGTGTTGTTTGTCTCTAGAAAGCTTCAGTTTAAAGTTTTACTAAAGATAGTGGAAAAACAAACAAAAAAAAACAGGAAAGATAGGCTAAATTCCAAGATTTCAGACAGTAAGTAATTTAATTGAAGGCAGAGGAAGTCTAACTGAAATAGAAGTGAGATTCTTTAAGTTTCAAAGAATGTTTTGCTTGATTTTAGAAAAAAGTATCCAAATTCTTAGAAATAATCATAAAAGATTGTTGGTCAATGTAGTTCTGAGCATCTTAATAAACAATTTAAAACTCTGGGGCAGAAGTTAATTCATATATTTTTGTCTAGTAGAGATTTGAATAAACACAGAATATATAGCCCAAAATATTTTGGTTTATTGCCTTATGGAACATTAACCAGTTTTATATAAACAACCATAAGTTTGTACTTTTCCTAAATTTATTTACTAAATTGTCCATGTATACTAAACTTCTCAAGCTTTTCTTTGAATTTCAACATCTATTGGTCGCCTCATGATGAGTTAAATAAAATCTCTGACACATGTTTATTTTGCATATGCTTACAAAGAATTAAGGACAACCATGCAATCTCATTATTAGATTTTGACCTAGAAAAAAGAAGAATCAGAGGAACATTAATAATGATCTTTTGTTTCCTGTGGAATACAGATTAGAGATGATCTCTGAGTTTTTACATGACAAATCATAATGACTGAATTAAATGGAAACACATGTAATACAAAATCAAGCAACATTTTCCTTGCAGTCAGTATAATATTGACATTAGAGATGTCTCAGATGTTGTAAAATGTAGTTCACTTAGCAGTTATATACTAACGCACTAGGTAAAGAAGATGGCACTTTAACATTCAAAGCGTATTTCTGCTATATAGCTATTAATATTCTTTAGGACTGAATTATTCTATAATTTGGCTATCCCAACTAATTTGCCTTTGGGAACACTTTATATATTAATAAATAGGATGATTGATTTCATTACTTATAAATATAGTAAAATTTTTGGAAAACAGATTGGAGCTTATTTCTCAGCTCTATCACAGCATGAACCAATCACATATTAAATATTTCTTATTTTCAAATATTACACTGTAAAACTGGGTTATTCATGGTTCTTCCTAAGAGGATTATTATACAAATAAATTTAGTTCAGTTCAGTTCAGTTCATTTCAGTCACTCAGTCGTGTCCAACTCTTTGCGATCCCATGAATCGCAGCACGCCCAGCCTCCCTGTCCATCACCATCTCTCGGAGTTCATTCAGACTCACGTCCATCGAGTCCGTGATACCATCCAGTCATCTCATCCTCTGTCATCCCCTTCTCCTCCTACCCCCAGTCCCTCCCAGCATCAGAGTTTTTTCCAATGAGTCAACTCTTCGCATGAGATGGCCAGAGTACTGGAGCTTCAGCTTTAGCATCATTCCTTCCAAAGAAATCCCAGGGCTGATCTCCTTCAGAATGGACTGGTTGGATCTCCTTGCAGTCCATGGGACTCTGAAGAATCTTCTCCAACACCACAGTTCAAAAACATCAATTCTTCAGCGCTCAGCTTTCTTCACAGTCCAACTCTCACATCCATACATGACCACTGGAAAAATCATAACCTTGACTCAATGGACCTTTGTTGGCAAGGTAATGTCTCTACTTTTGAATATGCTATCTAGGTTGGTCATAACTTTCCTCCCAAGGAGTAAGTGTCTTTTAATTTAGTTAGTATCTATAAAAACTTTAAGGTGTTACCTAGCACAAAATAAAATTTCAAAAATTGTTATCAGCTATTACAACTTTAATTACTGGTAGTAAAATATGTTTCATGGTGACATAACACTATTATAAGTACTCAGTGTACATTAGCTATTGATATTGTCAGGTGAGTGTATGCTCCTAGGTTTTTGTCTTGTCACAACAAAGATTTGGAGTGACGGATATTAAAGTCCCCTCAGTGTGTCACAGCTCTCGGGTCTTGGACAGACCACGTTATAGCTCTCAGGTCTCAAATGGACCGTGTTATAGCTCTTAGACAAATCAGTGTTACAGCTCTATTTTATTTAGGAGATAGTAGGAAAATCTATCTTTGAGGAGTGTGGGCACATCAATCCAAATATTCAAAGAGAAGAGCGGCCCAGGGCGCAGGAGGAAGGGTGGGGGGGACAGGGAGAGGGAGAGAGAGCTTAGCTCCTTCTTTTATATGTCTTCTTCCCCCTGGGCCTGCCCTATGCACACTGGGCTCAGCCAGGAGTGCTGTTCTACCTGAAGTCTTCACTCCAGTCCTCAGACCTTTCTTTGACCTTCCTTTGTTCTATTTTCGTGGACTTTTCTCTTCCTTGTATTTTAGCCGCTGCCATTTTGGACTCCTTTTCCCTATTCTAACAACATGAAATATCAGAAGGCTTAAATATAAAATTTTCAGAAATATATAAATGTTTAAGTAGCAAAGATGAAAATTAGAAAAATATTTTATGTTTTTTTGTGGCTGATTCATGTCAATGTATGGCAAAACCAATATAGTATTGTAAAATAGAATAAAATNAAGCAACCTAAATGACCACATATGGATAAAATATTTAAAAAGAGACATATACACATAATGAAATATTCAGAGCTAAAAAAGGAGACCCTGCCATTTGTGACAACATGAATTGTCCTGGAGGGTATTATGCTAAGTGAAATAAGTCAGAGAAAGACAAATCCTGTAAGATTTTATATATGGAAACTAAAATAGTCAAACTCACAGAAGCAGAGAGCAGAATAGTCTTAATTATGCAAAATAAATAAGTTCTGGAAATCTTGTGCCTATAGCTAACAATATTATCTAAAATCTGCTATGATGATAGGTCATTTGTTAAGTGTTTTTACTACTATATATAATATATATTTGTTCTTAATATTACATATAGTAAATAAATAACAAATATGTATTTAATAAGAATAATAATAAAGGTTAGAGGAAATTTTAGAAGATGATTTCTATGTTATTGGCCTTGATGGTGGTGACAGTGTCTTGGTTTTGTTGTTTTCTTTAGTTGCTAAATCCTGTCCAACTCTTTTGCTGCCCCATGGACTGTAGCTGTCAGACTCTTCTGTCCATAGGATTTTCCAGGTGAAAATACTGGTGTGGATTGCCATTTCCTTCTTCATGGGGAACTTCTTGACCCAGGGATCAAATCTGCATCTCCTACATTGCAGGCAGATTCTTTTCCACTGAATCACCTGGGAAGCCTTTCCTGATTTTATACTTATTCCTAAATTTCTTAAGTTTTATACACTACATACAGCTTTTTACATGTCATATCTTTATTTTAGTGCACAGTGTTTTACATGTCAATCATACCTCAATAAGTGATATATCTAAATAATTTTAGAAAAGTGAGATTAAGTTGTTGGACCACAGTTTTAGGTAAAATTTGTAAAATGTAGAGTCAGGAGCTAGTTTATGCACAGATTAAACAACAGTGTTGTTTGTCTCTAGAAAGCTTCAGTTTAAAGTTTTACTAAAGATAGTGGAAAAACAAACAAAAAAAAACAGGAAAGATAGGCTAAATTCCAAGATTTCAGACAGTAAGTAATTTAATTGAAGGCAGAGGAAGTCTAACTGAAATAGAAGTGAGATTCTTTAAGTTTCAAAGAATGTTTTGCTTGATTTTAGAAAAAAGTATCTAAATTCTTAGAAATAATCATAAAAGATTGTTGGTCAATGTAGTTCTGAGCATCTTAATAAACAATTTAAAACTCTGGGGCAGAAGTTAATTCGTATATTTTTGGCTAGTAGAGATTTGAATAAACACAGAATATATAGCCCAAAATATTTTGGTTTATTGCCTTATGGAACATTAACCAGTTTTATATAAACAACCATAAGTTTGTACTTTTCCTAAATTTATTTACTAAATTGTCCATGTATACTAAACTTCTCAAGTTTTTCTTTGAATTTCAACATCTATTGGTCGCCTCATGATGAGTTAAATAAAATCTCTGACACATGTTTATTTTGCATATGCTTACAAAGAATTAAGGACAACCATGCAATCTCATTATTAGATTTTGACCTAGAAAAAAGAAGAATCAGAGGAACATTAATAATGATCTTTTGTTTCCTGTGGAATACAGATTAGAGATGATCTCTGAGTTTTTACATGACAAATCATAATGACTGAATTAAATGGAAACACATGTAATACAAAATCAAGCAACATTTTCCTTGCAGTCAGTATAATATTGACATTAGAGATGTCTCAGATGTTGTAAAATGTAGTTCACTTAGCAGTTATATACTAACACACTAGGTAAAGAAGATGGCACTTTAACATTCAAAGCGTATTTCTGCTATATAGCTATTAATATTCTTTAGGACTGAATTATTCTATAATTTGGCTATCCCAACTAATTTGCCTTTGGGAACACTTTATATATTAATAAATAGGATGATTGATTTCATTACTTATAAATATAGTAAAATTTTTGGAAAACAGATTGGAGCTTATTTCTCAGCTCTATCACAGCATGAACCAATCACATATTAAATATTTCTTATTTTCAAATATTACACTGTAAAACTGGGTTATTCATGGTTCTTCCTAAGAGGATTATTATACAAATAAATTTAGTTCAGTTCAGTTCAGTTCATTTCAGTCACTCAGTCGTGTCCAACTCTTTGCGATCCCATGAATCGCAGCACGCCCAGCCTCCCTGTCCATCACCATCTCTCGGAGTTCATTCAGACTCACGTCCATCGAGTCAGTGATACCATCCAGCCATCTCATCCTCTGTCATCCCCTTCTCCTCCTACCCCCAGTCCCTCCCAGCATCAGAGTTTTTTCCAATGAGTCAACTCTTCGCATGAGGTGGCCAGAGTACTGGAGTTTCAGCTTTAGCATCATTCCTTCCAAAGAAATCCCAGGGCTGATCTCCTTCAGAATGGACTGGTTGGATCTCCTTGCAGTCCATGGGACTCTGAAGAATCTTCTCCAACACCACAGTTCAAAAACATCAGTTCTTCAGCGCTCAGCTTTCTTCACAGTCCAACTCTCACATCCATACATGACCACTGGAAAAATCATAACCTTGACTCAATGGACCTTTGTTGGCAAGGTAATGTCTCTACTTTTGAATATGCTATCTAGGTTGGTCATAACTTTCCTCCCAAGGAGTAAGTGTCTTTTAATTTAGTTAGTATCTATAAAAACTTTAAGGTGTTACCTAGCACAAAATAAAATTTCAAAAATTGTTATCAGCTATTACAACTTTAATTACTGGTAGTAAAATATGTTTCATGGTGACATAACACTATTATAAGTACTCAGTGTACATTAGCTATTGATATTGTCAGGTGAGTGTATGCTCCTAGGTTTTTGTCTTGTCACAACAAAGATTTGGAGTGATGGATATTAAAGTCCCCTCAGTGTGTCACAGCTCTCGGGTCTTGGACAGACCACGTTATAGCTCTCAGGTCTCAAATGGACCGTGTTATAGCTCTTAGACAAATCAGTGTTACAGCTCTATTTTATTTAGGAGATAGTAGGAAAATCTATCTTTGAGGAGTGTGGGCACATCAATCCAAATATTCAAAGAGAAGAGCGGCCCAGGGCGCAGGAGGAAGGGTGGGGGGGACAGGGAGAGGGAGAGAGAGCTTAGCTCCTTCTTTTATATGTCTTCTTCCCCCTGGGCCTGCCCTATGCACACTGGGCTCAGCCAGGAGTGCTGTTCTACCTGAAGTCTTCACTCCAGTCCTCAGACCTTTCTTTGACCTTCCTTTGTTCTATTTTCGTGGACTTTTCTCTTCCTTGTATTTTAGCCGCTGCCATTTTGGACTCCTTTTCCCTATTCTAACAACATGAAATATCAGAAGGCTTAAATATAAAATTTTCAGAAATATATAAATGTTTAAGTAGCAAAGATGAAAATTAGAAAAATATTTTATGTTTTTTTGTGGCTGATTCATGTCAATGTATGGCAAAACCAATATAGTATTGTAAAATAGAATAAAATATTAAATTAAAACAATAAAAGAAGACAAAATTAAATTATTTTTCCTAAAATCTTTACAGAAAATCACTTTAATTTCTAATAAGTGTAGATTCTTTTCAAAGATCACTGTATTATTTATATTTTCTAAGGAATTTAATTTTGTAAGCAGTGATCTTATTTTTACTGTTGGTTTGTTCAGCTAAAACATTAAATACTAAAAACATTTATCTTATATTATACTGTGCTAGGGCTTTCCTGGTGGCTCAAATGGTAAAGAATCTGTCTGCAATGTAGGAGACTCAAGTTTGATCTCTAAGTCAGGAAGATCCCCTGGAGAAAGGCATGGCAACCCACTCCAGTATTCTTGCCTCAGAAATCCCATGGACAAAGGAGCCTGGGAGGCTATAGTACATGATGTCATAGAGTCAGACATGACTTTGTGACTAAGCAGCAGTAGCAACAGCAACATATTTAAAAAAATACATAAATAAAAGCAAAAGTATGATGTTGGTCTCATCTTTAATTTTATATATTATATATATATATATATATATATATATAAATCAATGGAATATTAACCTGCAGCTGATCTTAATTGTTACAAAGTGTGGTTTTACGAAAGAGACTTTTGGCCTTCTACAGAAAGTCAGCTATTATTTCAAACAGGCAACCTCACCCTGGACTATTAACAAGTTTTACAGAATTAAATGGGCTTTCTGGCATTAGATAAGGAAGAAGTTCTGTAATATTTCAGGTGAAAACATGGATTATATATTTAAGTCTTCCTTTTAAACTCAGATACAGGACTTCCCTGGTGGCTCAGATGGTAAAGAATTTGCCTGCAATGCAGGAGACCTGGATTCAACACCTGAGTTGGGAAGATTCCCTGAAGGAGGGCATGGAAACCCACTCCACTATTCTTACCTGGAGAATACCCATGGAGAGAGGAGCCTGGCAGGCTACAGTCCATGGAGTCCCAAAGAGTCAGACATGACTGAGTGACTTAGCAAAACACATACTAGCCAACATTTAAAAATAAAGGCTAAATGGGCTTTCACTTCCAAATATGATCAAGAACAGAGTCAGAACGTGCATTCAGATGTTCACAAGTGGAAAACTGGACAAAAAGATATATTGCCTAATATAGGCAGATCTTAGCCAAGAAATAGCACAGGGTTGCTGTGAGCCTTATATTCTGTTGGATGTCACTTTCCATGTCAGGAAGCAGGGATGTGGATCCCAAACAGAGCCTTACAGCTCCTCCTGAGTTGAGATGATCAGAATTCAGAAAGGCAAGGTGAAGTGTCTATAAGTTGCAAAACAGAGGTCCACAAAGAAAGAAAGCATGCTAAAAACATGTGCAGGCATCCTGTTGAGTCAGCTGACTATTAAAACATGCAGCCATCTTGTGAGATTACTGAGCAAAGAACTCATGTGGAACAGAGAAGTATTTAAACAGCTGAGTAGAGAGTCCTTGTTGATCATGTGGGGTTTGGAGAAGAGCTCCTAGAAGGGTCAAATCATTAGTTATAAGGAAAAATTATTCCTAAATTGAAGGCTGCCATGTACCCACCCATTGTAACATAAGCTTCTAAGGCAAGGGTATACAAACTTTTCCTAAAAGGCCAGCTGAGAAATATTTCAGTCTTTGCAGACCACATAAGATATATGTTCATGTTATTCCTTGTTTTTGTACTGTTTTGTTCCCACAGCCTTTAAACATATGTAAGGACATGGCAGTATACTCCAGTTTTTGTGCCTGAAAAATTCCATGGACAAAGGAGCCTAATGGGCTACAGTCCACAGGATCGCAAAGAGTTGGACGTGACTGAGCAACAAAAAAACAACAACAAAATAAGCATTAAGTGTTAGACTTTTATTTATTTTTTAACTTATTTTGTTGTTTTTGGTGTTCAGTCACTCAGTCATGTCCAGCTCTTTATGACCTCATGAACTATAGCACAGCAGGTTTCCCAGTCCTTCCCATCCCCTGGGGCTTGCTTATACTCATGTCCATTGAGTCAATGATGCCATCTAACCATCTCTTCCTCTGTAGCTTGCTTCTCCTCCTGCCCTCAGTCTTTCCCAGCATCAGGTTTTTTTCCAATGAGTTGCTTTGCCAAAGTATTGGTGCTTCAGCATCACTTATGGTCAATATTTTATCAAACTACTTTGTAGTGACAAACACGTCTCCTAAACACTAAAGTTATCAGTTAATTCAACATGAATCAACAAAATAATCTGTCTCTTAGTCTCAAAGTACTATAAAAAAGAAAGCTTTTTTCCTTTTATATGAATAATTATACCAGTTTTCCTAATTTATTTTGTCTTATAGTTAACATTTGTTTTTATAAAATTATTTTTAATTTAATTGGAGGCTAAATATTTTACAATATTGTAGTGATTTTTGCCATACATTGACATGAATCAGCCATTGGATGTACATGTGTTCCCCATCCTGAACCTCCCTCCCCATCCATCCCTCAGGGTCATCTCAGGCCCTGTCTCATGCAGTGCCCTGTCTCATGCATCAAACCTGGACTGATGATCTACTTCACATATGGTAATATACATGTTTCAATGCTATTCTCTCAAATCATCCCACCCTTGCCTCCTCCTACAGAGTCCAAAAGTCTGTTCTTTATATCTGTATCTCTTTTGCTACCTCACAGATAGAGTCATTATCACCATCTNCATATGGTAATATACATGTTTCAATGCTATTCTCTCAAATCATCCCACCCTTACCTCCTCCTACAGAGTCCAAAAGTCTGTTCTTTATATCTGTATCTCTTTTGCTACCTCACAGATAGAGTCATTATCACCATCTTTCTAAATTCCATATATATGCATTAATATACTGTATTGATGTTTTTCTTTCTGACTTACTTCACTCTGTATAATAGGCTCCAGTTTCATCCACCTCATTAGAACAGATTCAGAAGCATTCTTTTTAATAGATGAGTAATATTCCATTGTATATATATACCACAGCTTTCTTATCCGTTTGTCTGTCGATAGACATCAAGGTTGCTTCCATGTCCTGGCTATTGTAAACAGTGCTGCGGTGAACATTGGAGTACACATGTCTCTTTCAATTCAGGTTTCCTTGGTCTGTATACCCAGCAGTGGGATTGCTGGGTTGTATGGCAGTTCTATTTCCAATTTTTTAAGGAATCTCCACACTGTTCTCCATAGTGGCTGAACTAGTTTGCATCCCCACCAACAGTGTAAGAGTGTTCCCTTTTCTCTGCATCCTGTCCAGCATTAATTGTTTGTAGACTTTCTGATAGCACCTATTCTGACTGGCATGAAATGGTTCCTCATGATGGTTTTGATTTGCATTTCTCTGATAATAAGTGTTGTTGACATCTTTTCATCTGTTTATTAGCTATCTGTATGTCTTCTGTAAAGAAATGTCTGCTTAGTTCTTTGGCCTATTTTTTTGGGGGGTGGTTTATTTTTCTGGTATTGAGCTGCATGACCCGCTTGAATATTTTGGAGATTAAATCTTTGTCAGTTGCTTCCTTTGCTATTATTTTCTCCCATTCTGAAGGCTGCCTTTTCACTGTGGTTATAGCTTCATTCGTTGTGCAAAAGCTTTTAATTTTAATTAGGTTCCATTTGTTTGTTTTTGCTTTTATTTCCATTATGAAATAATGGAAATTTCCACCTTCCATCTGGGAGGTGGGTCATAGAGAATCCTTCTGTGATTTATGTCGAAGAGTGTTTTGCCTATGTTTTCCTCTAAGAGTTTTATAGTTTCTGGTTGTACATTTAGATCTTAATCCATTTTGAGTTTGTCTTTGTGTATGGTGTTAGAAAGTGATCTAGTTTCATTCTTTTACAAGTGGTTGACCAGTTTTCCCAGCACACTTGTTAAAGGGGTTATCTTTTCTCCATTGTATATTCTTGCTTCCTTTGTCAAAGATAAGGTGTCTACAGGGGCATGGATTTATCTCTGTGCTTTCTATTTTGTTCCATTGATTTATATTTCTGTATTTGTGCCAGTACCATGCTCTCTTGATGACTGTAGCTTTGTAGTGTAGTCTGAAGTCAGGCAGGTTGATTTCTTCAGTTCCATTCTTCTTTCTCAAGATTGCTTTGGCTATTCAAAGGTTTTTTTTATTTCCATACAAATTGTGAAATTATTTGTTTTAGTTCTCTGAAAAATACCATTGATAGCTTGATAGGGATTGCATTGAATATATAGATTGCTTTGGGTTGTATACTCATTTTCAGTATACTAATTTTTCCAAGCCATGAACATGGTATATTTCTCCATCTATTTGTATCATCTTTGATTTCTTTCATCAATGTTTTATAGTTATTTTTTTTTCTTTGTTAGATTTATTTGTTTCTTTTAGATAGATTTATTCCTATGTATTTTATTCTTTTCATTGAGATGGTGAATGGAATTATTTCCTTAATTTCTCTTTCTCTCTTCTCACTGTTAGTGGAAACTCAAGACATTTCTGTGTGTTAATTTTATGTCCTTAAACCTTACTATATTCATTGATTAGCTCTAGTAATTTTCTGGTGGAGTCTTTAGGGTTTTCTATGTAGAGGATCATGTTATCTGCAAACAGTGAGATTTTTACTTCTTTTCTAATCTGGATTCATTTTCTTCCCTTTTCTTTGATTGCTGTGGCTAAAAGTTCCAAAATTCTGTTGAATAGTAGTGGTGGGAGTGGGCATCCGTCTTGTTCCTGACTTTAGGGGAAATGCTTTCAATTTTTCACCATTGAGGATAATGTTTGCTGAGGGTTTATCATATATAGCTTTTATTATGTTGAGGTATGTTCCTTCTGTGCCTGCTTTTTGGAGGGTTTTTGTCTTTAAATAGATGTTGAATTTTGTCAAAGGCTGTCTTTGCATCTGTTGAGATAATCATATGGTTTTTATCTTTCAATTTGTTAATGTGGTGTATCACATTGATTGATCTGTGAATATTGAAGAATCCTTGCATCCCTAAGATAAAACCCACTTGGTCATGATGTATGATCTTTTTAATGTGTTGTTGGATTCTGCTTGCTAGAATTTCGTTAAGGATTTTTGCATCTATGTTCATCAATGATATTGGCCTGTAGTTTTTTTTTTTT
>SJYW01005437.1:57382-77372 GCA_006410735.1 Raphicerus campestris
TGGTAGCTTGATAGGGATTGCATTGAATCTGTAGATTGCTTTGGGTAGTATACTCATTTTCACTATATTGATTCTTCTGATCCATGAACATGGTATATTTCTCCATCTATTTGTATCATCTTTGATTTCTTTCATCAGTGTTTTATAGTTATTTTTTCTTTGTTAGATTTATTTGTTTCTTTTAGGTAGATTTATTCCTATGTATTTTATTCTTTTCATTGAGATGGTGAATGGAATTATTTCCTTAATTCCTCTTTCTCTTTTCTCACTGTTAGTGGAAACTCAAGACATTTCTGTGTGTTAATTTTATGTCCTTAAACCTTACTATATTCATTGATTAGCTCTAGTAATTTTCTGGTGGAGTCTTTAGGGTTTTCTATGTAGAGGATCATGTTATCTGCAAACAGTGAGATTTTTACTTCTTTTCTAATCTGGATTCATTTTCTTCCCTTTTCTTTGATTGCTGTGGCTAAAAGTTCCAAAACTCTGTTGAATAGTAGCAGTGGGAGTGGGCATCTGTCTTGTTCCTAACTTTAGGGGAAATGCTTTCAATTTTCACCATTGAGGATAATGTTTGCTGAGGGTTTATCATATATAGCTTTTATTATGTTGAGGTATGTTCCTTCTGTGCCTGCTTTTTGGAGGGTTTTTGTCTTTAAATAGATGTTGAATTTTGTCAAAGGCTGTCTTTGCATCTGTTGAGATAATCATATGGTTTTTATCTTTCAATTTGTTAATGTGGTGTATCACATTGATTGATCTGTGAATATTGAAGAATCCTTGCATCCCTAAGATAAAACCCACTTGGTCATGATGTATGATCTTTTTAATGTGTTGTTGGATTCTGCTTGCTAGAATTTCGTTAAGGATTTTTGCATCTATGTTCATCAATGATATTGGCCTGTAGTTTTTTTTTTTTTTGGTGGCATCTTTGTCAGGTTTTAGGGTGATGGTGGCCTCATAGAATGAGTTTGGAAGTTTACCTTCCTCTGCAATTTTCTGAAAGAGTTTCAGTAAGATAGGTGTTACTCTTCTCTAACTTTTTGAAAAAATTCACCTGGTGAAGCCATCTGGTCCTGTGATTTTTGTTGTTGTTGTTGTTGGAAGATTTTTGATTACAGTTTCTATTTCCATGTTTATGATGTGTCTGTTAAGATTTTCTATTTCTTCCTAGTTCAGTTTTGGAAAGTTGTACTTTTCTAAGAATTTGTCCATTTCTTCCAAGTTGTCCATTTTATTGGCATATAGTTGCTGATAGTAGTCTCTTATTATTCTTCATATTTCTGTGTTGCCTGTTCTGATTTCTCCATTTTCATTTCTAATTTTATTGATTTGGTTCTTCTCCCTTTGTTTCTTGATGAGTCTGGCTTATGGTTTGTCTATTTTATTTATATTCTCAAAGAACCAGCTTTTAGTTTTGTTGATTCTTGCTATAGCCTCTTTTGTTTCTTTTTCAATTATTTCTTCTCTGATTTTTATGATTTCTTTCCTACCAACCCTGGGGTTCTTCATGTCTTCTTTTTCTAGTTGCTTTAGGTGTAGAGTTAGGTTATTTATTTGATGTTGCTCTGGTTTCTTGAGGTATGCTTGTATTGCTATGAACCTTCCCCTTAGTACTACTTTCACTGAGTCCCATGGATTTGGTTTGTCATATCTTCATTTTCATTCATTTCTGTGCACATTTTGATTTCCACTGTGATCTGTCAGTTATTCAGAAGTGTGTTGTTTAGCCTACATAGGTTTGTATTTTCAATAGTTGTTTGTTGTAGCTAACATCTAATCTTACTGCATTATAATCAGAAAAGATGCTTGAAATGATTTTAATTTGTTGAACTTACCAAGTTTAGATTTATGGCCCCAGATGTGATCTATCCTGGAGAATGTTCCCTGCGAACTTGAGAAAAAGGTGAAATTCATTGTTTTGGGATAAAATGTCTTATAGATATCAATTAGGTCTAACTGGTCCCTTACATCATTTAAAGTTTGTGTTTCCTTGCTAATTTTCTGTTTAGTTGATCTATCCATAGGTGTGAGTGGGATATTATACTCTCCCACTATTAGTGTGTTACTGTTAATTTCTGCTTTCATACTTGTTAGCATTTGCCTTATATATTGTGGTGCTCCTATGTTAGATACTTATACGTATTTATAATTGTTATATCTTCTTCTTGGATTTATCTTTTGATCATTATGTAGTGTCCTTCATTGTCTCTTTTCACAGCCTTTATTTCAAAGTCTATTTTATCTGATATGAGTATTGCTACTCCTCCTTTTTTTTCTTTTTAAATCTCCATTTGCATGAAATAAATTTTTTCCAGTTCTTCTCTTTCAGTCTGTATGTGTCCCTTGTTTTGAGGTGGGTCTCCTGTAGACACCATATAAAAGGGTCACGTTTTTGTATCCATTCAGCCAGTCTTTGTCTTTTGGTTGGGGCATTCAACTCATTTACATTTAAGGCAATTATTGATAAGTGTGATCCCGTTACCATTTACTTTGTTTTTTTGGGTTCAAGTTTATACATCTTTTCTGTGTTTCCTGTCTAGAGAAGATCCTTTAGGATTTGTTGAAAAGATGGTTTGGTGGTACTGAATTCTATCAGCTTTTGCTTGTTTGTAAAGTTTCTGATTTCTCCTTCATATTTGAATGAGATCCTTGTTGGGTATATTAATCTGGGTTGTAGGTTTACTTTTTCATCACTTTAAGTATGTCTTGCCATTCCTTTCTGCCCTGAAGAGTTCCTATTGAAAGATCAGCTGTTATCCTTATGGGGATCCCCTTGTGTGTTATTTGTTTCTTTTCCCATACTGCTTTTATTATTTGTTCTTTGTTTTTGAACTTCGTTAATTTGATTAATATGTGTCTTGGGGTGTTTCAGCTTGGGTTTATCCTGTTTGGTGTGCTCTGGGTTTCTTGGACTTGGGTGTCTATTTCTTTTCCTATTTTATGGAAGTTTTCAACTATTAACTCCTCAGGTATTTTCTCATGGTCTTTCTTTTTGGTTTCTTCTTCCGGGACTCCTGTGATTCAAATGTTGGGGCATTTAACATTGTCCCAGAGATCTCTGAGGATGTCCTCATTTCTTTTAATTCTTTGTTCTTTTTTACTCTCTGCTTTATTTCCACCAATCTATTTTCCACCTCACTTATCCTCTCTTCTGCCTCAGTTATTCTACTTTTGGGTCCCTCCAGAGTGCTTTTGATTTCAGATATTGCATTATTCATTATTGATTGACTTTTTTTTATTTCTTCTAGGTCCTCATTAAACATTTCTTGCATCTTCTCAATCCTTGACTCTAATCTATTTATCTATAGCTCCATTTTGTTTTCAAGATTTTAGATAATCTTTACTATCATTTTTCTGAATTCTTTTTCAGGTAGATTCCCTATCTCTTCCTCTTTTGTTTGGTTTGGTGGGTACTTATCATGTTCCTTTACCTGCTGAATATTTCTCTGCCTTTTCATTTTGTTTAGATTGCTGTGTTTGGGGTGGTCTTTCTGAAGGCTCGAATTTTGTGAACCCTTTTTACTGTTGAGGTTGCTCCCTGTAGGTGGGGTTGGACTAGTGGCTTGTCAAGGTTTTCTGCTTAGGGAAGCTTGCATTTGTGTTCTGGTGGATGGAGGTGTTTCTCTTCTCTCTGGAGTGCAACATGGTGTCCAGTAGTGAGTTTTTAAGTTTGGTGTGACTTTAGGCACACCTGTATTTTAATATTCAGGACTATGTTCCTGTGTTGCTGGAGAAATAGTGTGGTATGTCTTGCTCTGGAACTTCTTGGGTGGAGCTTGGTTTCAGTGTATTTATGGAGACTTTTGGGTGAGCTCTTGTCTATTAATGTTCCCTGGAGTCAGGAGATTTCTGGTGGTTTCAAGCTTTGGATTTAAGCCTCCTGCCTCTGGCTTTCAGTCTTATTCTTATAGTAACCTCAAGACTTATTCATCCATACAGCACAGATGATAAAACATCTAGGTTAATGGTGAAACAATTCTCCACTGTGAGGGACACCCAGAGTGGTTCACAGAGTTACATGGAGAAGAAAAGAGGGAGGAGAGAGATAGAAATGACCAGGAAAAGAGAGGGGGGGAGACCAGTCTAGCCAGTAATCAATTCCCTATTTACTCTTCACAGTCTGGAACACCCAGAGAGGTTCACAGAGTTAAATAGAGAAGAGAAAAGGGAGGAGGGAGATAGAAGTGACCTGGAGGAGAAGAGGAGGAGTCAAAACGGGAGAAAGCAATCATGCCAGTAAACATGATCCTAAGTAAAAATGGGTACTGGAGATTAGATTTTTAAAAGTATACAATTGATAAAAATACCAAAAAGCAAATATTAAAAATCTAGATGTTAGACTCTCAAAAATACAATATTAAAAATAAAAAACAAAATCACAAAAATTATAGAATACATATATATGAAACTTGCTTTAAATATAGGGTCTTTTTTGGCAAAGTAATAGTAGGTTATAAAAATGAAAATTAAAGAAGTAATAAAGAACTTACAAATTAAAAAAAAATTTTAATGGTAATAGTATAAATATATCTAGGAATTTCTCTGAAGCTGTTGAGGGCAGTGTGGGGTCAGTTCAGTTTCAGATAGTTCCTTGTTCCAGCTTATACTTCTTCTCAAGGTCTATAGGCCCCTTCCAATGCTTACTCAATGTTAACTACAGGTTTCAATCTGTTGCACCTGTTACTACCAGGGCATTTCCCTCTTTGTTAATTTTGGCTTCCTGTTTGCAAGTCTCTTTGGTGTCTAATTTCTACCCCGACATAAGGGGGCAAAGGTGGTCACTTATTTAGGCTCACTTGTACAATTGTGTTGTGGAGAGGGAGGAACACTGCAAACAAATATCACTGTTGTGTGGGGGGAGTGCTCACAGTGTATGGCCCACACTAGGTTTGCTCCAGCTCCTGGCAGCCTATGCTTTCCTGGTCTACACTGCTCAGGCTCCAGGTTGCTCAGCAGGGGAACTGTTCAAAGCAGGCCCTGCATTTTGTGCATTTCCCTGGTCTAAGCTGCTCAGGTTCAGGTTCTCAGATACTCCACAAAAGCACAGATTTGATTGGTTGTGCATTTTGTACCCTTCCCACATTCGAGCAGCTCACGTGACCAGGTGCTTGGCAAACTCACTGTCCCAGATGGGCTGTGTCTTAATCACCTCCTTGTCCCAGGTGTGCTGCGAGAGCATCATCTCAGGTGTGCCATGTGTCTCCTTTGGGGAGCTGATCTCTGGCTCCAACCCTGCTCACAGATGCCAAACTTCCAGGATCCCAGGAAGATTTGGTTAGCAACTGGGAGCCAGCTCAGAGTTTGGTGGATGATGCCAGTCTCTGGGGCCAAAATAGCCCCTTGCCTTCTGGCTCTGGCTGTCTCCCACCTGCCGCTCTGCATCCCGTGTGGGGAGGGACTGGTATGTAGCCCTCTAGCTCTTCTTTAGTATTCATTCAGTCCTTTGTTCTGTGAGAGGGCCAGGGTGCCTTAAGTTACAGTTTTTTGTGGAAAAGTTCTCTCTCTTTTTCTTCTCTCTCTGGCGATCCCAGTTTGGGTTACTATCTCATGTTATCTCCCTCAGATTGTCCTCAGGACATTCAGGCCAGGTCCTTACCCTAAGCATGCAACCGGTGCCTCCCTGTCCAGCCCCTGCCCACTGGTGGTGGTTGAGAGCATCTGGGCTACTTCTCCACTGGGAGTTGCAGTTAGGCATGAATTCGGTGTTGTTGTTGTTGTTGTTTCTGTCCCAGTTATCTTGCCCTCTGAGATTCCAAAACTCCCCACAGACCCACCAGTGAGAAGGTTTCCTGATGTTTGGAAATTTCTCCTCCTTCATGACTTCCTCCCCAGGATGGGTCTCCATCTCTAACTCTTTTTTCTCTCTTTGTCTTTTACATTTTGTCCTACCTCCTTTTGAAGAGAATGGGCTGCCTTTCTGGGTGCCTGGTCTCCTCTGCCAGTGTTCAGAAGTTGTTTTGTGGAAGTTGCTCAGCATTCAAATGATCTTTTGATGAATTTATGGGGGAAAAAGTGGTTTCCTCATCCAATTCCTCCGCCATCTTAGGACCACCTATTAACATTTGTTTTTACCAATGAATCCAAATTGTGTTAACATAACATACTCTGAAACTTGTTGTTTTTTCTTATTGATAGGCAACGCCTTTTTTAAGCAAGAAAAAAATACTGATAAAGTGCAAAGTAAACTTTATAGAAATCTAAATATGGCTTTTTTACCTTCATAGAAGTTTTATTGTGAACTTCACAAAATTAGCCTTTATAATGAATTTATCTAATTCTAATTTAAGATTTTCTTTTTATGCAATACTACTAACTTTGTGTTTACATTTAATGCTAATGTGCAAAGAATTAGCTCATTGAAAATNTGCCATCTTAGGACCACCTATTAACATTTGTTTTTACCAATGAATCCAAATTGTGTTAACATAACATATTCTGAAACTTGTTGTTTTTTTCTTATTGATAGGCAATGCCTTTTTTTAAACAAGAAAAAAATACTGATAAAGTGCAAAGTAAACTTTATAGAAACCTAAATATGGCTTTTTTACCTTCATAGAACTTTTATTGTGAACTTCACAAAATTAGCCTTTATAATGAATTTATCTAATTCTAATTTAAGATTTTCTTTTTATGCAATACTACTAACTTTGTGTTTACATTTAATGCTAATGTGCAAAGAATTAGCTCATTGAAAATTTGCATAAGGATTAAACATACATTTGAAAATACAATACTGTAAATAGCTTAAAATAATGGCTTTTATTTTCTCAGATAAAAAAACTCCTGAGATAATGCAGTCCCACAGTTGGATCATTTCAGTGGCTCAACAGTATTCCCCAAAGCCCAGTTTCTTTTATATTTATTTGCACTACTAGCCAAGCATTAGCCTTTTAGACTTCATTCCCTCATGGTTCCAAGACTATCATCACACTTCAAGGTACTGTATGCAGGTAATAACACTGTGGAAGAAAACGAGAACATTTTAATCTTTTTTTCCTATGTAAGGGCAAGAAAGGCTTTTTGAGAAAACCTGCAGCAAACTTTCTTTTTTGTTTCGTTGGACAAACATGCCTCACATGGCAATGTAAAGCCTATTACTATTCAAGGGGATTAAAGCGACCAAGAACAATTTAGACCTATTATAATTCACTCCCTATGGCTCCAAAAAGCCCCAGTTTCTCTTGGAGGCTCACAGAAAAGTGAGCAAAATTGAGAATCGATTGATAAGACAGAAGAAAGGAAACAGATGTTGTAAAGACAATGAATAGTAATTTCTCTAAAGCAGACTACCTACAGTGTTGTTGCCATAATCAGTTTTGGATAGACAATATTTTTTGCAATTTTACCCTCTCAAGTGGCAAATAATTGAAGCAGAATTTTTAAAAAATAGCTTATGTAAACAGTGAAATTTTATTGTAGATTGTCTGTGACATAGCTCATTCAAAAGTTTCCCTCTTTTTTCCATAGAAAAGATCACAATTTCCTAATTGGGACTATGATAAATATTACCCTCTTTACAAGAACATTTGTGCAACATTCTTAGTGTAGGACTTGGATAACTGCTTAACAGGGAATAGGTGAAACATGTCTCTTCCAATATAAAAGCAAACTGTGTGTACTAACATATACTTAGACACTTGAAATAATCACAGTTTCATATTACATAAGTTCATAGGTATTTTCATATTATCTCCATTAAATAACTTTTTTATATTATCTTTGTTATTGGCACATAATGTAAAAACCTATTCCATCCTTTCTCCAGTCTTTATGTGACATTAATTCTAAGACAATCACAGTAATAAGAAACAATCCAGTTCAGTTCAGTCACCTAGTCATATCAGACTCTTTGCGACTCCATGGACTGCAGCATGCCAGGCAGGCTTCCCTCTCCATCACCAGCTCCTGGAGTTTACTCAAATTCATGTCCATTGTGTCAGTGACACCATCCAAACAGCTCATCCCCTGTCATCCCCTTCTCCTCCTGCCTTCAATCTTTCCCAGCATCAGAGTCTTTTCCAATGAGTCAGTTCTTCACATCAAGTGGCCAAAGTTTTGGGATTTCAGCTTCAGCATCAGTCCTTCCAATGAATATTCAGGACTGATTTCCTTCGGAATGGACTGATGGGATCTCCTTGCAGTCCAAGGGACTCTCAAGAGTATTCTCCAACACTACAGTTCAAAAGCATCAATTCTTTGGTGCCCAGCTTTTTTACAGTCCAACTCTCACATCCAAACATGACTACTGGAAAAACCATAGCTTTCACTAGATAGACCTTTGTTGGCAAAGTAACGTCTCTGTTTTTTAATAAGCTGTCTAGATTAGTCATAGCTTTTCTTCTAAGGAACAAGTGTCTTTTAATTTCATGGCTTGAGTCACTATCTGCAATGATTTTGGAGCCCCAAAAGTAAAGTCTGTCACTGTTTCCAGTGTTTCCCCATCTATTTCCCATGAAGTGATGGGACCAGATGCCATAATCTTAGTTTTTTCAATGTTGAGCTTTAAGACAACTTTTTCACTCTCCTCTTTCACTTTCATCAAGAGGTTCTTTAGTTCGTCTTTGCTTTCTGCTATAAGTGTGCTTATGCTTTATTCAATTAATAATATTCTCTAAAGATCATGCTCTAGTGGACGCCTAGTAAAATTCTAAGGTTACTTTTATTTGTTATTGTTCTCAGTATTCTATGTCCTTGGTGAAAGCATTATTTATTCAGTCAATCCCCTTGTGAATGGCTACTTATTTGCCCTCAGTCTTTTGCTGTTACCAGGTGTCCTATATATACTGTGTTTTCATTTTGCCTGTGAATCTTTGAGATGTGTTTCTAGAATGGGGTTGTTGTGCCAAACAGGAAATAGATACACAATATTTTAGTTATTGTCAAACTTTTTTTACAATATAAGTTTTTTTGACAAAATAAGATTGCATTAATTTTTCATTATGTAAGAATTTCCCATGACTTTGTCAAATAGAGCATTTTCAAGTTCTTTCATTTTGCCAATCTGAAAGGTGGAAAATGTTTTCTTAATTTTTATTTGCATTTCTCTTATTATAAAAGGTTTAACATCTTTTCATGTGGTTAAAAACACATTTGTTCTATTCGTGATTCTGTTAACTTTTCTTTAAGGTTAGTACTCTTTTGTCTTCTACATGTAAATGAATTTTTCATACTAGAATAATTAAACTTTGTCTCTGATACACATTGTTTCATTTAGTTTCTTATTTTGCTTGCAATGATAGTTGTCATATGTCTCAAATTATGCACTCACACTTGTTCATTCTAAATTTTGTCATGCATTTTAAATAATTCTCTATTTTGTATATACTTAAATGTTTTTATAATACAAAATTAAAGAAAGGCAGCATCCTTACTTGAATTATAACCATTCAAGTTGTTTCTTCCTTTGTGAAGATTGCTGTGCTAAATACTGTGTAGATTATTACACATGTCCACAAATGACTTTGCAAGGTTGATTCTATTATTATTCTAATGTATGAAATGAAGAAAGCAAAAATCAGATTTTTTAATTGCTCAAAATAAATCAAAATGAAATGAGAAAATGAAAATTTGAAACCACATGTAAGATTTTAGAACCCACAATCTATCATGGGTGGAAACAGTATTTCAAGTTTGGTAAATATGCTATTTCCCAAATTGCCTCTTTTAAAGTATAATACTGAAGATATTCTTTATGTAACTTTATTTTACTTAATCTTGGAGTCCATTCATACACTAAATTTGAAAAGTCACATTGCCAGTTTTGGTTAGAATCAGAAAATATTGTTCAAGTTGAAAAAGTGCAATTATTTTGCTTATATTCTTGGTTTAGCTAGTAACCTTAAAATCATCTGTGTGAGGATACTTCAAAACTAAGTATAAATTAGTGCTATTAATTTTCTGGTTAAAAGCTATTTTTATGTGAATTAACTTCTGAAAGTGAGTGGGTTAGTTGTTCAGCTGTTTCTGACTCTTCAAGATCCCAAGGACTGTAGTCTGCTGAGTTCCTCTGTTCATGGAATTCCCCAGGGAAGAATACTAGGGTGGGTAGCCATTCCTTTCTGCAGAGGATCTTCTCCACCCAGGGATGGAACCCAGGTCTCCTGCATTCCAGGCAGATTCTTTATCGTCTGTCTGAAACACTAGGGAAGCCTTAATAAATTGTTGAGTAGTAACATTTAGTTTCCTTTTAAAAACAAGTTTCCAGAAAAGTCAAGATTCTCTCAATTTACAAAGGCAAGATTTAACTTGGTTTTATAACATAAAACATATTCTTCTGCCTGATTTTTTTTAGCAGCACTGATAATTTTAGCTTCTATAAATATTGTGTGCATTTAAACATCTCTGTTTTCTCTAGGATAGTAAATAATTGATTAGTAGCCCATAAATGTGTTCCTAAAATCTAACACTGCCTTACTTAACACTGTCCTGTCAATGATAATGATGCTGAAATAGGACTCTAAATGGAAACACAGTGAGGATTTACTGCTGCATGATGCACATGCAAATAAGTCTGTGCCATTTGCAGTTTTGCTCTATTTTAACACTGCTATGAACCACTTGTTGGAGAAGGTGCTGGCGACCCATTCCAATACTCTTCCCTGGAAACTCCCATGTATGGAGGAGCCTGGAAGGCTGCAGTCAATGGAGTCACTAAGTCGAACACGACTGAGCGACTTCACTTTCACGCATTGGAGAAGGAAATGGCAACCCACTCCAGTGTTCTTCCCTGGAAAATCCTAGGGACAGGGGAGCCTGGTGGGCTTTGCCATCTATAGGGTCACACAGAGTCNCAGTCAATGGAGTCACCAAGAGTCGAACACGACGGAGCGACTTCACTTTCACTTATCACTTTCACGCATTGGAGAAGGAAATGGCAACCCACTCCAGTGTTCTTCCCTGGAAAATCCCAGGGACAGGGGAGCCTGGTGGGCTGCCATCTGTAGGGTCGCACAGAGTCGGACACGACTCACGTGACTTAGCAGCAGTAGCAGCATGAACCACTTGTACCTAAAAAAGAGACAACAATATTACATTTGTGATTTGCTACTCTTTGAGTTACTATATGTAGATGAGTTTTATGAGTTTCATTTAGATAAAATCAATGTTAATTTATTCTCATTTAAAAAGTAAAAAAAAAAAAAGGAGGAAAAGAAAAAAAGTATCAAAAGATGTTTAGAAAAGGTAATCACTATTTTGGGTTAGAANCTCTTTGACCTACTATATGTAGATGAGTTTTATGAGTTTCATTTAGATAAAATCAATGTTAATTTATTCTCATTTAAAAAGTAAAAAAAAAAAAAGGAGGAAAAGAAAAAAAGTATCAAAAGATGTTTAGAAAAGGTAATCACTATTTTGGGTTAGAACATTTGTCTCTTAAAAAAAAAGAAAGAATATTTGTCTCTAATGCTATGCACTCATTGTGAAGTAACATTTCAGAAATAAACCATTTGACTTACATTGCTTGTGAACAGTTTTGAAGTCTTTCTAAAGATTTTAAAGAAGTGCACACAACTAATAATCAACAATAAGATATAAACAAGTGAAAACTTCTGCTCTTCTTGCCCACATATGAAGAAGAGAATGAGGCTTGTGATATTTTTTTTAGAACTATGATCTGACCCATTAAGAAGCATATAGCCACATAGCCCAATTAAAGCATGATTCAATTGCCTTATAAACACACTGCACTTTCTTTTTCTTTATGTTGAAAATGTAATTTTAATAGATATTCTTCATCTTACATAGGAGCACAATAAAATACACCACATTCTGAAGAAACTCCAGAAGGTATAAGAATTAAGAGTGGGGAAAATTCAGATGGGCTACAATATCCATTACCTTCAACTTTAAGAGACAAAGGTTCCAACACACAGGTTAATATTTACATACTTATTTATGGCTGACTACATTTATGTCTTAAAATAACAAGACTTAGGTATTAGATATGGAAAGGTGGGAAAGAACAGTTTTGTGGTGGGGAAGAACTCTGTCAATGTAGATAACTGCAGATTATCAAAGAATAAAAGGAGCTCCCACACCAAATATTACTGGGATGACAGTAAGAATCATTAACTGAAGATCTGATGCCTTCTAAGGAAGAAACTTTCTGATGATGCTTATGCAAGCTGACTGCTTGATATCAGCTCAGCAGGTCTGCAAGAAAGACTGATAAATGCCTCAGCCAACCCCAAATGATTATGAGATTGCTGTTTTCTAATAACAGTGGTCACACATGAAGTTTTGAAGCAAGAACTAAGAGTAAGGTCATAACCCAAATGCCAGACACAACTGTGGCATAAGTAGAAGTCCCACACAAAGTCAGTCACTGGTATGGCTGGGCTGTGACTCTCCTGAACAGTAATTTCCAAACTCTGTAGCAAGACACCAATTATCGCCTAACTAATCAGACAACACACACACACATTTATTTCAAATTTCTAGGAGGTTAAAAAAAAATCACATACTGATGTTTTAGGCATGCTCAGGGCCAGCTTATAAATACTTCATTCAGTGACATATCTTAACACAAATCTGCATCACTGAAAAGAAATTGGCAAAATCTACCTCTCGCCATTCAACTTGTTAGATGGTGAAGATCACAATAGAGTGTTCCATCAGTTTTCATTTTTAAATACAATTGTCACATTGGAAAATGCGTATTGTAAAGTAAAAAAAATAAAAATAAATAAACATCTCTTAATAAAGTGAAAAAAAGAAAAAAAAAAAGAAACTGTACAAAGGCAAAGTAGAATAACAACAAAAAGTTTTACTAAAACATAAGATTTACAAGAGTTTCCAGACAAGCCATACAAAATGGTCACAAGCTTTTTCTTGAAGGGAAGATTCTACACTTGACAGCAAGGTCACAATGTTATTAGTGAGGGCTGTGATGTCTTTTTGATGTTCCCATTTTGGTTGGAACAATCAAACTTGTCCATCTACAGCATCTAAATAAAGTTAGACTTGGCTAGAGAATCTAACTTTGCTATTCTAAAGAACTGGTTAGCTGCTTTTAACCAATGCAATTAGATCACCGTAAAAAGGGGGAAAGGAGCTCATAAAGTTAAAATAAAACTACCTTCCCCACACCAAAAAAATGATAATAATAAAATAAAGAAAAACACCCACACCCCTGCAGCTAACTCTGACAACTACCTTCATTCATAATGCTTTATACTTAAACCATGATGCGGGAAATGAATAAAAGCAGAGAAGGCCATTAAGAAGCATATAGCCACATAGCCCAATAAAAGCATGACTCAGTTGCCTTATAAACACACTGCACTTTCAGAACATCATCCCTTATTTTTTCACAAGCTATCAGAAGCCACACACACATTAAACTGAGAACTTGGCATTCACTTCTACATATTTTGGCTCCTGAGTCTGTGCTCATAACCACTCTATAAACCTAAACAAATCCTAGAGGCAATCAGGTTCAGTTGCCTATTTTTAAAGTGACTTCAAGCTTTGAGAGCCATATGAGCAGGTTACAGAGTTACAGGGCTTTCATGAAAATGAACACAGTTAATAATGATGTATGTGTTAATGGAAGACTACTCTGCTCTCAGTAGAAAATGGGTAAAGATATTGTACAGTTTCTAGATCATGATCCTTAAAAAGTTTTATTAATATTCAGTTTTAAAGCTTTTGTTGTACTTGCTAGATCATATTATACCTCAAAAATAGAATTATGCATGTTTCAGATATTTATATCCCATTGACCACTTCAATTAAAAAAGTCAAAATTGAAAGATTAGTGAATTTATTAAGAGAACGTGTACATTTAATAATTACTTCCAATAGTCTAATAAAAGATTCACTTCAGTAGGTAGATTTATTTAAAGTTTAACTTGAATTAAATATGGATAAGAATTTAAAAGAAGCACAAACTATGTAATATGGTTTATTTACACATGTTATTACAGATAAGAATAAGTTGCCTTTTCCCAGAAGAGTTACCTCTTCTTTCCAAAAATAAAGGCTGATATATGTACATTTTTTGTGATTAATATAGAAAAAATTACTTTTAAATTATTTTTCCATAACAGGGCCCTATTTTTTTTTCTCATGAATAGTCTCAATCTTCAGCTTTTTCCATGTGGTATTTTGAAAATATTTTAATATAGTTGAAAGTGATTAGAAATCCATAGAAGGAACATTTCTTCAATCTGAATTACTTTAAAATTTTTAATTATGTGAATTTGATTTTTCACATATAAAATTAATGAAATATATAAAGTAATCTAATGAATCTCTCATTAATCGAAATATGTGTGTTTTAGCTTTTTATTTTTGGAGAAGGCAATGGCACCCCACTCCAGTACTTTTGCCTGGAGAATCCCATGGACGGAGGAGCCTGGTGGGCTGCAGTCAATGGGGTCGCACAGAGTCAGACACAACTGAAGCGACTTAGCAGCAGCAGCAGCAGCAGCAGCAGCTTTTAATTTAACATTTAAAAGGATAATAAGATCTCTAAGCAGTACTACTTAAATGGTAAATTGTTAAATGAAAGTTGTTATGTATGACTTGTAAATCATGTAATATGAAAAAACACATAATCACAAAATACATACAAAAATTATTTCACATGAATAAATTCAGCAGAGTGCTTATATTTTCCTTTTGTCTGAACCTATTTTCAGAGTGAAAAAATATACATTAGTATGCACAAGACAAAATTAAACAAATATGTTACAATCATATTTATTTTGGTTATATCTGAAAAATTTACATACATTTAAAAAAATTTTCAGCAGTGGAGTCGATTTGTCATGTGGCAAGCAGGGGAAATATGTCTTTCTGAGTTCAGGGAAGCCATAATGAAATTGGCTAAGGCTCTTCTATTTATTTATTATTATTTATTGACTGTGCCATGTGGCATGTAGGATCTTAATTCCTCCTGACCAGAGATTGAACCCCTGCCCCCTGCAATGGAAGCACAGAATCTTAACCACTGGACTACCAGGGAAGTCCCCACGTTTCTTCCATTCTAAAGCAATTTTTTATGATATCAGTTTAAATTTTTTTTTCAATTTATGGTAATATGTATGAATCTTTTAGTTTGTGTTGAAAGTTTAGAAACCAATAGCCAAATGTTAAGAAACAAAAAATAATTTGAATCACCACTAAATTCTGCTAATAAAACTTCTACAGAAACCTTTGTTAATACATTACTTAGCTATCCAGCTGGTATAATACCCTAGCCAAACAAAAAGTTGAAACAATAAGTAAAATGCATCTAATAACCAGAGGAAAAAATAAAAAAAAATAACTGAAAGTTTATCAACCACTGGTTTTATACATTGTGTATAAAATGTTGACAATTTTATTCTTGTGAAGAAATTANGTATAATACCCTAGCCAAACAAAAAGTTGAAACAATAAGTAAAATGCATCTAATAACCAGAGGAAAAAATAAAAAAATAACTGAAAGTTTATCAACCACTGGTTTTATACATTGTGTATAAAATGTTGACAATTTTATTCTTGTGAAGAAATTAAATAACAACACAAAACTGGAAATGAGGTTTTATTTATATTCATATAGATAAAATAGATAAAACAAACCAGTTAAAAATTGGGAAGGAGTATATCAAAGCTGTATATTGTCACCCTGTTTATTTAATTTATATGCAGAATACATTATGCAAAATGCCAGACTGGGTGAAGTACAAGCTGGAATCAAGATTGCTAGGAGAAATATCAACAACTTCAGATATGCATATGATTCCACCCTAATGACTGAAAGTGAAGAGGAACTAAANACATACTTAGGTTGCTTTTATTTTCTGCTATTAGAATATTAATATGAACACACATTAACATAAATACTTGTCTTATTCTATCCACAGTTTCCAGGCTTCATCTTATTGATATCTTTTCTTTACCTTATGAAGCTGCTTGCTCATTGCCTTTCCAACACATGCAGTTTCATCAGACTCTACTTTGGAGACTGTGAGAATTTTTTGAATCTTGTCCTCTTTCCCTAAGTACTTCAAAATTTTAAGAACCCCCTAAACACCTAGGGAACCACCAATCCCTTAGAAATATGTCACTGTGGGTTTTTGCATATTTTTAAATCTATCTCATCTCCCATCTTTCCTGAACTTCATTATGGTGTCTACTGGATCTAGCTAGTTTTTAAATGAAAGTGTTGTTTTATATGAAAGTGTTATTTTAAGTTGAAGATGTGAAGATTTTAACTCATGTATAATGAGTTTGTAGCAAAAAATATTCCATTATAAATTTTTGCTTCTTTTATGGACTTCTCACCTTTGGCATTGATAATAATGTACACTTATTAAAATATCTTGATATATCAATGAGTTTTTATTGACAAGGGGAAAAGAAATAGCTTTATTTTTCTTTCAAAAACTAATCATCTTTTTTTTTTTTTTTTTAAAACTCTGTGCTCAGTACAGATGCAACTGGCTAAATGTGAAAACCTCAGGAGATTAGTAGAAAATTCAGTATATCTTATTATTTAGTAAGTGAAATATTTTAGTTTCTGAATTATCTGAATACTAAAGAAAAGGTTAATTGTTTTAAAATATATATGCTGATATAAAATATTTATTGAAAAATGATGCCAGTTAATTATTAATATAAAACTTTGTAATTGCTTCACTCATATTCAGTATAAAATAATAAAATTAGATAAGAAAATTATTTAAGCATATTAGTAATGTTTAATGCAAGAATTTGTCAAAATTATCCTGGTACAGTGATATAAATGTGAGTTAATCTTATAGTTCTTAATAAAAGCAAAGTGTATATTTGTTACCCTTAGGGAAAATGCACTGGTAATACGAAGCTGTGCCATGTGAACACCTATTGGTTGCCTCTTAAACATTTCCTTCAAGATACTAATACATTTTTAGAAAATTTCTGTACTTAATATTCTCTAATGAGACATATTGTATAGAATTATGTATTAAGAGGAGTAGGCATATATGATATCAATTATTATACTTTTTTTGCTTCACATTTTCAATACTTGATTATAACTTTAAACTAACATATATTATCTATATGACTATGGTTTTCTTTTTTTTTCTTGTTAATCAGACCCATACTTATGTTTTTGGTGTTACTGATTTGTGAAAACTTGGGAGAATTTGTTTAGTAAGTAGGCTTATTGTTTGAAATTGCTCCAAGATTTCTAGGCTTCTAAGCATAAATAAAGTTAATGAACAAAAAAATTAATTTCTCTACTTTAAAGCACTGTTTAGAGGCTTACAAAACCTGAACAAGTCAATACATGAGATAATCAATCTCTTAACAATTTCGAATGATAAATATGCAATCGCTCTAAACCCATGTTCCCTTTTTCTCAGCATACCAGATGCAGGCTGAAAACCCAATAGGGTTTGTAGCTCACCTGTGCTACTCATTCTTTTCATTGATTTAATGTTCAGATATGCTTTCTGTTGACACATATGGGTTTTCTCTGTCCACTATTGAGGATACATCTGCCTTCAGAAGCAATATATTTCATTTTCTGCAAATATCTGAGGTAATTTTCTGTGTTGCTTTATTAAGTAAATAAATGCTGAAAAGATCAACAAAACAAATGGGCTACCATAACAAGTAAGTTATGAAATTAAAGGAACTTATTTACATTTGTGCATTTCAACCATTACATATGTTTGAATAAGAGTTATGACTTTGTGAAATAAATATTTGTTAAGTGGAACACAGGGTGCCAGATGGTGAGCTGTGGTTCAACAGAAAACCACAAGAGAAAATGAGATGGAGTTTATTACTCCAGGTCTTCGGGGAAGTACATGAAATATCTTGAAGAGCCACTTGGGGGAGGTGAGGCAGGATGCAGACAGAGAATAACAGGACTTGGAGTCCTTCACTAGGGTCTGTGGGTTGGGTGCTTTGGGGTTACCAAGCTAAGGCACATTTGGTCAAGTCAAATTAAAAACAGTAGGGCTTTAGTGAGATCCATAGGGATCTCATCTATGGGGCACACAAGAGAAGGACCAAGAGGTAAGGAGACTTAAGATCACAAGGGCTGTTGGGAAACTCATATCAGGGACTGAAATTTGCTTGTGACTCTGCAAGCTATCTCGTAGGCCATGGGCTTGCTTGTGGGGCTAGTGTCAGTTTAAGGCCCTTGTGATTGGCCAAACAAAATGGATGCCAAGGCAACAATGGAACAGTTCAGCTAACTTTCAACAATAAGGAAAGATGTGTATATATATACACACATTTATAAATAAGAATAAATTTTAGCTTGCATCAATTTATGCATATTTAAACCAAAAAATATTTTAGCCAAGCAAGATAAAATGGAGAAAAAGAAAGGATAACAAGAGATTGTTTCTCTGCTTCCCTTCATTTGTTCCTTTAAGGAACTTTCCTGTCTAATTTTTCTCCTTCTACAGTCTGTAATTTACCAGATAAAATGTATTTGCTATCATTAGACCCTGTTTAAAAACAAATTACTTTGCAAATTTCTCTGTAAAAAATGTTTGATGGAGAAGAAAACACCTTCTATAAATTATAAATATTATTTGTGCATTGTCCATTTTCAGGCTTCCAAACAAAATGTAAATATTACTCAATGGCATCTCAAATATTCTCAGTATTTGCGTAGTTTTTGAAGGCTGTAATCAAACCTTAAACACTCTGAAATATCTTATGTTTATTCTTTTCAGCATAGACATATTCAGTTCAGTCAGTCATGTCCAACTCTTTGCAACCCCATAGACTGCAGCACGTCAGGCTTCCCTGTCCATCACCAACTCTTAGAGCCTACTCAAACTCATATCCATAGCTCTGGTGATGCCGTCCTAACATTTCATCCTCTGTCATCCCCTCTCCTACCACCTTCAATCTTTCCTAGGATCAGGATCTTATCTAATGAGTCAGTTCTTTGCAACAGGTGGCCAAATTATTGGAGTTTCAGCATCAGTCCTTCCAATGAAATTTTCGGGACTGATTTCTTTAGGACAGACTGGTTGGATCTCCTTGCAGTCCAAGGGACACTCAAGAGTCTCTTCAGTGCTCAACTTTCTATATAGTCCAACTCTCACATCCATACATGACTACTGGAAAAACCATAGATTTGACTTGATGGACCTTTGTTGGCAAAGTAATGTCTCTGCTTTTTAATAAACTGTCTAGTTTGGTCGTAGATTTTCTTTGAAGGAGCAAGTGTCTTTTAATTTCATGGCTACAGTCACCATCTGCAGTGATGTTGGAGCCCCCTAAAATAAAGTCTGATACTGTTTCCATTGTTTCCCCATCTATTTGCCATGAAGTGATGGGACTGGATGCTGATATTTGAGGGATTTTTTAAAATTTTTTAATTAATTTTTTAATTAATTTATTTTAATTGGAGGCTAATTACGATATAGTAGTGGTTTTGAAATACATTGATATGAATCAGCCACAAGTGCACATGTGTTCCCCATCCAGAACCCCCTTCCCCACTTCCCTACTCATCCCATTTCTCAGGGTCATCCCAGTGCACCAGCTCTGAGCACGTCTCATACTTCGAACCTGGATTGGTGATCTGCTTCACATATGATAATCATCCCATCCTTACCTTCTCCCACAGAGTCCAAAAGACTGTTCTTTACATCTGTGTCTTTTTTGCTGTCTCGCATATAGGGTCATCGTTACCATCTTTCTAAATTCCATATATATGCATTAGTATACTATATTGATGTTTTTCTTTCTGGCTTACTTTACTCTGCATAATAGGCTCCAGTTTCATCCACCTGATTAGAACTGATTCACATGCATATTTTTCAATAGCTGAGTAATATTCCATTGTGTATATGTACCACGGCTTTCTTATCCATTCATCTGCTGATGGACATCTAGGTTGCTTCCATGTCCTGGTTATTGTAAGCAGTGTTGAGATGAACATTGGGGTATACATGTCTCTTTCAATTCTGGTTTCCTCGGTGTATATGCTCAGCAGTGGGATTGCTGGGTCATTAGGCAGTTCTATTTCCAGATTTTT
>SJYW01005437.1:80229-97428 GCA_006410735.1 Raphicerus campestris
AGTTGGACTGTGAAGAAAGCTGAGCACCAAAGAATTGATGCTTTTGAACTGTGGTGTTGGAAAAGACTCTTGAGAGTCCCTTGGACTGCAAAGAGATCCAACCAGTCCACCCTAAAGGAGATCAGTCCCGGGTGTTCATTGGAAGGACTGATGCTGAGGCTGAAACTCCAATACTTTGGCCACCTGATGCGAATAACTGTCTCCTTGGAAAAGACCCTGATGCTGGAAAAGATTGAGGGCAGAAGGAGAAGTGGATGACAGAGGATGAGATGATTGGATGTCATCACCAACTCGTTGGACATGAGTTGGGTAAACTCAGGGTGTTGGTGATGAACAGGGAGGCCTGGTGCGCTGCGGTGCATGGGGTCGCAAAGAGTCAGACACCGCTGAGCGACTGAATTGAATTGAGATCATTTTGTTAGCTTCCTTGATTATTGTTCATATGAATTCAGATAATATGGCCCATATTTGTTGATATGCATTCTCAGTTTAAAAACTGGTTTAATAGACAAAAAATTTGACTGTCATGCCATGAGTGAGTTAGCTGCCATTATAATTTCTGTGCCTACATATTTGAAACTTGAAGTTTAGAGAAATTATGATTTCTTCTAAAGTTTTACCTGGGCTATAAAAGTGAACCTAGGCCAAACTCTAGGACTTAGGGCTTCAGATAAAGTTCTTTCCTTGGCCATACTACATTTTTCTTCATTATGTAGGGATGGAGTTGCAGCTGATAATCAAATAAAATGTTATATCTAGAAGTAGCAGGTAAACTCTGAAATAAATGCAGAATATAATATTTTTCTTCTAGATCAATTTCTAAAGAAGTATTGCATTTTTTTACTTTATATATATGCAAATTAGAAAATATAATTAATACATGTGCGTTAGTCACTCAGTTATGTCTGGCTCTTTGCGACTCCATAGACTGTAGCCCACCAGGCTCCTTTGTCCATGGAATTCTCCCGGTAAGAATACTGGAGTTGGTTTCCATTCCCTTCTCCAAATTAATGCATATTTCTTATAAAAATAAAAATCAAAGCAGTACAGTGCTTCTTCACTGTTTCATTCCTCAGACAATTTACTGTTAATTTACAATCTCTCTCTCTCTCTCTCACACACACACACACACACACACACACACATATATATAGCGATGTATCTTCTATGTGGTCTTTGTTGTTGTTATTATTCAGTCATTAAATTGTGTCTGTTTTTTTTTTTTTTTTTTGACCCCATGGACAGCAACACACCAGGCTTCTCTGTCCTACAGTATTACCTGGAGTTTGCTCAAATCATGTCCATTGAGTTGGTGATGCTATCTAACCATCGTATCCTCTGTTGCCCCCTTCTCCTTTTGCCTTCAATTTTACCCAGCATCGGGATCTTTTCCAATGAGTCAGCTCTTTGCATCAGAGGGCCAAAGTATTGGAGCTTCAGCTTCAGCATCAGCCCTTCCAGTGCATATTCAGGGTTGATTTCCTTTAGGTTGACTGTTTTAAACTCCTTGCAGTCCTCTGTCCAAGGGATTTCCCAGGCAAGAATACTGGAACGGGTTGCTATTTCCTTCTCCAAAGGATCTTCCTAAGCCAGGGATCAAACCCAAGTGTCCTGCATTGACAGGTAGATTCTTTATCACTAAGCCACCTGGGAAGCCTATAGACTTAGTAACTGAAAGAGTAATAATGGGAAAGTATTTAGAAAGTACATGCTAATATTTGCATTAAGATATCTATTCTGATAACTCTTATTTTTTAGTCTTAGAATGTATTGGCTAATTTAATGTTAGAATAAGTTGACTGTCTTCCATAATGTGATTTGTTGTTCAGTCTCTAAGTCATGTCCCTATGTGACCCCACGGAGTGCAGCATTCCAGGCTTCCCTGTCCTTCATTATCTCCCAGAGTTTTCTCAAACTCATGTCCACTGAGTCAGTGATTCCATCCAAACATTTCATCCTTTGTTGTCCCTTTATCCTCCTGCCCTCAATCTTTCCCAACATCAGGGTCTTTTCCAATGGTTTGACTCTTCACATCAGGTGGTCAAAGTATTGAAGCTTCAGCATCAGTCCTTTCAATGAGTATTCAGGGTTGATTTTCTTTAGGATTGACTGATCTGATCTCCTTGCTGTCCAAGGAACTCTTAAGAGTCCTCCAGCAGCACAGATCAAAAGCATCAAGTCTTTAGTGCTCAGCCTTCTTTATGGTCCAACTCTCACATCTGTACATGACTACTGGAAAAACCATACTTTTGACTCTACAGAACTTTGTTGGCAAAGTTATGTTTCTGCTTTTTAATATGCTGTCTAGATTTGCCATACCTTTTCTTACAAGGAGCAAGTGTCATTTAATTTCATGGCTGCAGTCACTGTCCACAGTGACTTTAGAGACCAAGAAATAAAATCTACCACTGTTTCTAATTTTTCCCCATCTATTTGCCATGAAATTATGGGACCAGATGCCATGATCTTAGTTTTTTAAACCAGCTTTTTCACTCTCCTTTTTCACCTTCATCCAGAAGCTCTTCAGTTCTTCACTTTATGACATTAGGGTGGTATCATCTGCTTAGTGAAGTCATTCAGTAGTGTCTGACTCTTTGCCACCCCGTGGAATGTAGCCCATTAGGTTCCTCCGTCCATGGGATTCTCCAGACAAGAATACTGGAGTGGGTTGCCATTTCCTTCTCCAGGGGTATCTTCCTGACCCAGGAATCGAACCCAGGCCTCCTACATTGCGAGCAAACACTTTAACCTCTGAGCCACCAGGGAAGCCCATCATTTGCTTGGGCCTCCTCAAATCAGACTAATGGCCTAAAAATACCAGAAGACCAGTCTCTCCAAACAAGAGGAAGCAAGAGAGAAATCTCAAAAGATTTATTTGGACATCATCTGTATATTAGCTCTCCTGAGTCTCCAGTCTGCTGCCCCAAAATCTGCTGCAGAGTTTGGATTCACCAGTCTCCATAAAGATATGGGCTAATCCACTAGTAAAAATCAATCTCTATCTCTGTTTCTCTCTGTTTTTCACTGTCTTTCTCAGTCTCTGCCTGTGAAATTTCACAGGGAATAAACATTTATTTCTGAAATAACTTTTAGAACTACTATTTATGCAATTTTAAATAAAATTTAAGATAAAAATTCTAAAATCATTACAAATATCTATGTTGTTTCAAAGCCCATCTTAATTGAACATTTTCACATCATGAAGACATTTTGGTTTTAGTATAGTTTATCTTGTTTTAAATTTAAAAAATGAGCTAAAATGATTTATGGTACATATCACATGATATGTAGAAATCTCGGGGTTTTTAAGCTTGCTGCTGTTGCTGCTGTTAAGTCACTTCAGTCGTTACTTCTCTTTTATAAAAACATTTGTTCCATTCCCTCCAAAATGTACATTTCTTTTCTGAAAATAATTTTCCCATTTTTTTTCTTTTTTTTGTTTTTGAGATTTGTTTTTTTGTGTTGTCTTTTTTCCTTTTAGTTGTTTCATAGATAATGTCACTGGATCACCACAAATAAATGGTCTAAAAAAACAAATACAAGCATAAATGCCACAAGTCTGTCAAAAATTTGAACAAAATCTTTCAGAGAAAGGCATAATTGAAAAGAAAACAAAAAATCAGAAATCTCTGGAGAATCTATGACCCTAGGAATAGTTTTTAATCTACTGAAATTAGTTTTGTTCATTGAAAATAATAAAAAGAGAGAAAAGAAAAGGAACTGTTTCCCCTGGATATTTTGAAAACTGACCTGTCTTGTGGAGCAACAGTTTTAATATAACTCAACCTATGTTTCTTTCAAATAATAGCTTAACATAACTATTATTATGGAAGTAACAATGATAAAATAATAAAACATGATTTAGAAGCAAAGTACATCTCTTTATCATTATTAAAATTGGATGAACGTCTACAGACATATTTATTGTCAAAGTGAGAACAGGTCTGAATTTGCTCTGCAGCTACTGTATAGCAAAGAACTTTGTTGACTTTCCCTTACTTCCTGGCATGGAAACCCTATAACCTGGTAATTTTGTGAGCAATAGAAGTGTCTGTTGTTTGTAATGAGACCATCAGATTAGATGAGTTCATGCTAAAGAAGTGATGGGTATGCAAACAAGATGACTCAGGTTGAGGCCTAGTTCCTCAGAAAGGATAATCATGTGATTAGAGGTGTGGAGCTCTGAGCCAGGTGATGTAAGCCTAACCTCTGGATATCCCATGGGGGCTGAAATTTGAGTTTAAATCATTTGGCCAATGATTCAATCAATCATGCTTATGAAATGAACTTGAAACTTGAGTTCCCTTTCTTGGTTAACAATATTCTGCACATATTTCTGTGAGTCAGCATGCTGGGAGAATGACACCTCCTGACTCCAAAAGAGAGAGGATATGGAAGCTTTAAGACGGAGCCCTCCTAGACCTCTTATGTGGTCACAGAGACCTTTATACTTGTCTCTTCTTTTCACCGTCCCAGATTTGTATCCTTATTGCTATAATAAAACTACAATTGTAAGTATAGCACATTGAGTAAATGGTATCTGATTGGTTGGTAGGAAGTCCAGGGTTTGTAGCCAATTGCTCAGAAGTACAAATAGTCTAGGATCCCATAAGCTGGCAGCTGGTTCCTGAAGTGAGGGCAGTCTTGTTGGGATCTGTACCCTTAGTCTGTGGAATCTATACTAACTCCTGCAAGTTAGGTCAGAAGTCATTGTAGCTACCATGACAGTCTTGATTTTCCTGCTTATACACTGCAAATCTATTGTCAGGCACAAGCTTTTGGGCATGTAACATTATTATTACCATTGTCAAATCAGAAGCATTTTGTTCAATATTGTATAACCTTGTGTTTGATTACTTTGGCTGGTAGTTTGGATAACATGTCCTGAATAAGTAATAGAATCAGTCAAAGCAAGTTACATTTATCCACAGCAATAAGGATTCTTGTCCTTTCCAATTTTGTAAACTGCCTGATATCTTGCAATTACTAAACACACTCTAATTGACCCAAATGGTAGAGTCAGAATTGGTTAGATGCTTTTGAACCTGGATTTACATCACTACAACATAAAGGTATAATTTAATTATCTTGATCAGGCTCTGTTAGAGAGTGAGAAGACTTCGTGAACCTAAGAGCTTAAATTCAATTTGTAGAATTATTTTTTAATCAAAACTTCACAGTGCAATGGAGCAATACATCAAATTTTTGAAAATAGGAATTTTAACAAACAGAATTAACCTGTTTGTAAACAAAAACAAAATGATCATGCATTGCATTATCCCTTGAATTTAGGCAAAATATACTTTAATATATTTGAAAAAACAGTTGATGATAACTGCTACCATAATTTTAACTTTAAAAACATTTTATTTCTTTATGTTCTAATCATTATTAATTTGTAATTGCAAACTATTTACTTTGCTTATACTCTAATATGTTTACTGCAACCACTTTTTGAACCTCCTCTCCTTCTTTGAATGTTTCCTAGTTACCTACTCAGGGACAAGTTCTCCTGGGGGAGATGTCATTGAATTTGATTTTGTCCTAGTTTGACTGAAAGGAGTGGACTAGTGATGTAGTGCTATCACTGTGATTACTGGGAATTAAGTATGGCTATGCATATAAGAACACTGTCATGTGTAAGCTCTAAACTTAAAAAGCAGTACTCAAACTCTATTCTGAGGTGATTAAGAGTCATTCTCTCACACACACCAAAAATGAATGCACAGAGATAGAGTTTCACCAAGTGTTTATATAGCAAATTCAGTTTAACTTAATAGGTTACATTAACTATCAAAATGCAATGCAATTTAATCAATCAACCAACCAGGACCCGGTGACAAAGATACATTTCTATGTAACTCAGAAGCATTTAATTCAAAATTAAGAATAGCCATACTATTATAGACAAAACACACTACCATTTCACAAAAACTAATACAAATTATGGGGATAATCTCACCTCAGAAAAGATTATTTCTATTTGTATTCATTATCAGAGAGAAGACTATTTCAGCTTTAAGTATATTCCATTGAATAATCTCTGTGGAAATATTTCCATAATGCTGAATTTTTAAAATTTACTTATTTATTTTTGGCTGCACTGATCTTCATTGTGGCATACAGGCTTGCTGTAGTTGTGGAGGATGGAGATCCTCTCCAGTTGCAGTACACAAGCTTTTCATTGCAGTGGCTGCTCTTGTTGCAGAGCACAGGTTCTAAGCACTCTGGCTTCAGTTGTTGCAGCTTCCTGGCCTTCAGTAGTTTCACCGCAGGGGCCCTTTGTTGTGTCTCACAGCTCTAGAGTGCACAGGCTTCAGTAGTTGTGGCTTGTGAGCTCTACAGATCATGGGCTCAGCTAGTTGTGGTGCATGGGCTTAGTCGCTCCCTTGCATGTGGAATCTTCCTGGACGCAGGATTGAATCCATGTTCCCTGTATTGGCAGGCAGATCCTTATCAACTGTATCACCAGGGCAGACCAGGTGCTGAATTTTTTCTTAAGAAGTTAAAAGGAACAACATTAACTTACTAGAGACCTATGACTCTCCTACATTGCCTAATGTAGGGCATTAGTAATACCCTTCTGTAGTATCTGAAATTGAACTAATGAAGTCATAGGGAAAATAAAACTATACAGGTAAATCTTATACTCCCCGTATATATCATTAATTTCATTGTGCTATCCTTAGAATAGATAGAAAAAATAGATAATGTTCAAGTTTTTGCACACCATTAATACAACAGAAAGCAAAGTATGAAAAAATGTTTATTCACTTCTTTAAAATGCACACATATGTATGTCTACCTTTTTAAGTGACAAATACATTTTAAAATTAGAAAAAATACTTATCATTTCTTTTGCTCTAATGGAATAAATGCCTTATCTCTATACAACTGAAGTTCTAAACTAATTGTACAATTTAAAATAATGCCCTTTTTAAAAAAAAAAATCTAAACTCTTGACTTATTCTGTTTATAGGATCTCTATTCAAGGTCACCTCCACTTTAGCAACAAAATACAATTTGTGTTTATATCCCTGCTTATAAATTTTGTTGTTAAACAATATTTAATTGGCTGAGAATTTGCTGTTTATTGTGTAATCTAATCCTTTCCTCTTTATCATCTATATTGCCAGTTGCAGACATAGGAAGTGAAGCTTAATGTACATAAAAACAAATTATAGACTAATTTCATTGTCTTTAATGTCAGGCATATGTGTTTTCAGGCTGAAAGGCACTATATCTCTGAATTCTTAGAGCAATTTAAATAAAGGGAATTATTCAGGAGATTACTAAAAAGGGATTAATGACAGAATTAGGCAGAACAGTGTGTCTCTGTCCCTGCTTGATTACTCTGCCCTCTTAGCTGCCTGAATGACAAAGATAACCCCATTGGTGTGCCCTGCTTCATGAAGCTATTGAGTAACTCAGAGTTCTCTAAATTTGTATCCATTAATAAAGTAAAAAANGTGAACCTAGGCCAAACTCTAGGACTTAGGGCTTCAGATAAAGTTCTTTCCTTGGCCATACTACATTTTTCTTCATTATGTAGGGATGGAGTTGCAGCTGATAATCAAATAAAATGTTATATCTAGAAGTAGCAGGTAAACTCTGAAATAAATGCAGAATATAATATTTTTCTTCTAGATCAATTTCTAAAGAAGTATTGCATTTTTTTACTTTATATATATGCAAATTAGAAAATATAATTAATACATGTGCGTTAGTCACTCAGTTATGTCTGGCTCTTTGCGACTCCATAGACTGTAGCCCACCAGGCTCCTTTGTCCATGGAATTCTCCCGGTAAGAATACTGGAGTTGGTTTCCATTCCCTTCTCCAAATTAATGCATATTTCTTATAAAAATAAAAATCAAAGCAGTACAGTGCTTCTTCACTGTTTCATTCCTCAGACAATTTACTGTTAATTTACAATCTCTCTCTCTCTCTCTCACACACACACACACACACACACACACACATATATATAGCGATGTATCTTCTATGTGGTCTTTGTTGTTGTTATTATTCAGTCATTAAATTGTGTCTGTTTTTTTTTTTTTTTTGACCCCATGGACAGCAACACACCAGGCTTCTCTGTCCTACAGTATTACCTGGAGTTTGCTCAAATCATGTCCATTGAGTTGGTGATGCTATCTAACCATTGTATCCTCTGTTGCCCCCTTCTCCTTTTGCCTTCAATTTTACCCAGCATCGGGATCTTTTCCAATGAGTCAGCTCTTTGCATCAGAGGGCCAAAGTATTGGAGCTTCAGCTTCAGCATCAGCCCTTCCAGTGCATATTCAGGGTTGATTTCCTTTAGGTTGACTGTTTTAAACTCCTTGCAGTCCTCTGTCCAAGGGATTTCCCAGGCAAGAATACTGGAACGGGTTGCTATTTCCTTCTCCAAAGGATCTTCCTAAGCCAGGGATCAAACCCAAGTGTCCTGCATTGACAGGTAGATTCTTTATCACTAAGCCACCTGGGAAGCCTATAGACTTAGTAACTGAAAGAGTAATAATGGGAAAGTATTTAGAAAGTACATGCTAATATTTGCATTAAGATATCTATTCTGATAACTCTTATTTTTTAGTCTTAGAATGTATTGGCTAATTTAATGTTAGAATAAGTTGACTGTCTTCCATAATGTGATTTGTTGTTCAGTCTCTAAGTCATGTCCCTATGTGACCCCACGGAGTGCAGCATTCCAGGCTTCCCTGTCCTTCATTATCTCCCAGAGTTTTCTCAAACTCATGTCCACTGAGTCAGTGATTCCATCCAAACATTTCATCCTTTGTTGTCCCTTTATCCTCCTGCCCTCAATCTTTCCCAACATCAGGGTCTTTTCCAATGGTTTGACTCTTCACATCAGGTGGTCAAAGTATTGAAGCTTCAGCATCAGTCCTTTCAATGAGTATTCAGGGTTGATTTTCTTTAGGATTGACTGATCTGATCTCCTTGCTGTCCAAGGAACTCTTAAGAGTCCTCCAGCAGCACAATTCAAAAGCATCAAGTCTTTAGTGCTCAACCTTCTTTATGGTCCAACTCTCACATCTGTACATGACTACTGGAAAAACCGTACTTTTGACTCTACAGAACTTTGTTGGCAAAGTTATGTTTCTGCTTTTTTAATATGCTGTCTAGATTTGCCATACCTTTTCTTACAAGGAGCAAGTGTCATTTAATTTCATGGCTGCAGTCACTGTNTTGACTGATCTGATCTCCTTGCTGTCCAAGGAACTCTTAAGAGTCCTCCAGCAGCACAGATCAAAAGCATCAAGTCTTTAGTGCTCAGCCTTCTTTATGGTCCAACTCTCACATCTGTACATGACTACTGGAAAAACCATACTTTTGACTCTACAGAACTTTGTTGGCAAAGTTATGTTTCTGCTTTTTAATATGCTGTCTAGATTTGCCATACCTTTTCTTACAAGGAGCAAGTGTCATTTAATTTCATGGCTGCAGTCACTGTCCACAGTGACTTTAGAGACCAAGAAATAAAATCTACCACTGTTTCTAATTTTTCCCCATCTATTTGCCATGAAATTATGGGACCAGATGCCATGATCTTAGTTTTTTAAACCAGCTTTTTCACTCTCCTTTTTCACCTTCATCCAGAAGCTCTTCAGTTCTTCACTTTATGACATTAGGGTGGTATCATCTGCTTAGTGAAGTCATTCAGTAGTGTCTGACTCTTTGCCACCCCGTGGAATGTAGCCCATTAGGTTCCTCCGTCCATGGGATTCTCCAGACAAGAATACTGGAGTGGGTTGCCATTTCCTTCTCCAGGGGTATCTTCCTGACCCAGGAATCGAACCCAGGCCTCCTACATTGCGAGCAAACACTTTAACCTCTGAGCCACCAGGGAAGCCCATCATTTGCTTGGGCCTCCTCAAATCAGACTAATGGCCTAAAAATACCAGAAGACTAGTCTCTCCAAACAAGAGGAAGCAAGAGAGAAATCTCAAAAGATTTATTTGGACATCATCTGTATATTAGCTCTCCTGAGTCTCCAGTCTGCTGCCCCAAAATCTGCTGCAGAGTTTGGATTCACCAGTCTCCATAAAGATATGGGCTAATCCATTAGTAAAAATCAATCTCTATCTCTGTTTCTCTCTGTTTTTCACTGTCTTTCTCAGTCTCTGCCTGTGAAATTTCACAGGGAATAAACATTTATTTCTGAAATAACTTTTAGAACTACTATTTATGCAATTTTAAATAAAATTTAAGATAAAAATTCTAAAATCATTACAAATATCTATGTTGTTTCAAAGCCCATCTTAATTGAACATTTTCACATCATGAAGACATTTTGGTTTTAGTATAGTTTATCTTGTTTTAAATTTAAAAAATGAGCTAAAATGATTTATGGTACATATCACATGATATGTAGAAATCTCGGGGTTTTTAAGCTTGCTGCTGTTGCTGCTGTTAAGTCACTTCAGTCGTTACTTCTCTTTTATAAAAACATTTGTTCCATTCCCTCCAAAATGTACATTTCTTTTCTGAAAATAATTTTCCCATTTTTTTTCTTTTTTTTGTTTTTGAGATTTGTTTTTTTGTGTTGTCTTTTTTCCTTTTAGTTGTTTCATAGATAATGTCACTGGATCACCACAAATAAATGGTCTAAAAAAACAAATACAAGCATAAATGCCACAAGTCTGTCAAAAATTTGAACAAAATCTTTCAGAGAAAGGCATAATTGAAAAGAAAACAAAAAATCAGAAATCTCTGGAGAATCTATGACCCTAGGAATAGTTTTTAATCTACTGAAATTAGTTTTGTTCATTGAAAATAATAAAAAGAGAGAAAAGAAAAGGAACTGTTTCCCCTGGATATTTTGAAAACTGACCTGTCTTGTGGAGCAACAGTTTTAATATAACTCAACCTATGTTTCTTTCAAATAATAGCTTAACATAACTATTATTATGGAAGTAACAATGATAAAATAATAAAACATGATTTAGAAGCAAAGTACATCTCTTTATCATTATTAAAATTGGATGAACGTCTACAGACATATTTATTGTCAAAGTGAGAACAGGTCTGAATTTGCTCTGCAGCTACTGTATAGCAAAGAACTTTGTTGACTTTCCCTTACTTCCTGGCATGGAAACCCTATAACCTGGTAATTTTGTGAGCAATAGAAGTGTCTGTTGTTTGTAATGAGACCATCAGATTAGATGAGTTCATGCTAAAGAAGTGATGGGTATGCAAACAAGATGACTCAGGTTGAGGCCTAGTTCCTCAGAAAGGATAATCATGTGATTAGAGGTGTGGAGCTCTGAGCCAGGTGATGTAAGCCTAACCTCTGGATATCCCATGGGGGCTGAAATTTGAGTTTAAATCATTTGGCCAATGATTCAATCAATCATGCTTATGAAATGAACTTGAAACTTGAGTTCCCTTTCTTGGTTAACAATATTCTGCACATATTTCTGTGAGTCAGCATGCTGGGAGAATGACACCTCCTGACTCCAAAAGAGAGAGGATATGGAAGCTTTAAGACGGAGCCCTCCTAGACCTCTTATGTGGTCACAGAGACCTTTATACTTGTCTCTTCTTTTCACCGTCCCAGATTTGTATCCTTATTGCTATAATAAAACTACAATTGTAAGTATAGCACATTGAGTAAATGGTATCTGATTGGTTGGTAGGAAGTCCAGGGTTTGTAGCCAATTGCTCAGAAGTACAAATAGTCTAGGATCCCATAAGCTGGCAGCTGGTTCCTGAAGTGAGGGCAGTCTTGTTGGGATCTGTACCCTTAGTCTGTGGAATCTATACTAACTCCTGCAAGTTAGGTCAGAAGTCATTGTAGCTACCATGACAGTCTTGATTTTCCTGCTTATACACTGCAAATCTATTGTCAGGCACAAGCTTTTGGGCATGTAACATTATTATTACCATTGTCAAATCAGAAGCATTTTGTTCAATATTGTATAACCTTGTGTTTGATTACTTTGGCTGGTAGTTTGGATAACATGTCCTGAATAAGTAATAGAATCAGTCAAAGCAAGTTACATTTATCCACAGCAATAAGGATTCTTGTCCTTTCCAATTTTGTAAACTGCCTGATATNTTTTTTTCTTTTTTTTGTTTTTGAGATTTGTTTTTTTGTGTTGTCTTTTTTCCTTTTAGTTGTTTCATAGATAATGTCACTGGATCACCACAAATAAATGGTCTAAAAAAACAAATACAAGCATAAATGCCACAAGTCTGTCAAAAATTTGAACAAAATCTTTCAGAGAAAGGCATAATTGAAAAGAAAACAAAAAATCAGAAATCTCTGGAGAATCTATGACCCTAGGAATAGTTTTTAATCTACTGAAATTAGTTTTGTTCATTGAAAATAATGAAAAGAGAGAAAAGAAAAGGAACTGTTTCCCCTGGATATTTTGAAAACTGACCTGTCTTGTGGAGCAACAGTTTTAATATAACTCAACCTATGTTTCTTTCAAATAATAGCTTAACATAACTATTATTATGGAAGTAACAATGATAAAATAATAAAACATGATTTAGAAGCAAAGTACATCTCTTTATCATTATTAAAATTGGATGAACGTCTACAGACATATTTATTGTCAAAGTGAGAACAGGTCTGAATTTGCTCTGCAGCTACTGTATAGCAAAGAACTTTGTTGACTTTCCCTTACTTCCTGGCATGGAAACCCTATAACCTGGTAATTTTGTGAGCAATAGAAGTGTCTGTTGTTTGTAATGAGACCATCAGATTAGATGAGTTCATGCTAAAGAAGTGATGGGTATGCAAACAAGATGACTCAGGTTGAGGCCTAGTTCCTCAGAAAGGATAATCATGTGATTAGAGGTGTGGAGCTCTGAGCCAGGTGATGTAAGCCTAACCTCTGGATATCCCATGGGGGCTAAAATTTGAGTTTAAATCATTTGGCCAATGATTCAATCAATCATGCTTATGAAATGAACTTGAAACTTGAGTTCCCTTTCTTGGTTAACAATATTCTGCACATATTTCTGTGAGTCAGCATGCTGGGAGAATGACACCTCCTGACTCCAAAAGAGAGAGGATATGGAAGCTTTAAGACTGAGCCCTCCTAGACCTCTTATGTGGTCACAGAGACCTTTATACTTGTCTCTTCTTTTCACCGTCCCAGATTTGTATCCTTATTGCTATAATAAAACTACAATTGTAAGTATAGCACATTGAGTAAATGGTATCTGATTGGTTGGTAGGAAGTCCAGGGTTTGTAGCCAATTGCTCAGAAGTACAAATAGTCTAGGATCCCATAAGCTGGCAGCTGGTTCCTGAAGTGAGGGCAGTCTTGTTGGGATCTGTACCCTTAGTCTGTGGAATCTATACTAACTCCTGCAAGTTAGGTCAGAAGTCATTGTAGCTACCATGACAGTCTTGATTTTCCTGCTTATACACTGCAAATCTATTGTCAGGCACAAGCTTTTGGGCATGTAACATTATTATTACCATTGTCAAATCAGAAGCATTTTGTTCAATATTGTATAACCTTGTGTTTGATTACTTTGGCTGGTAGTTTGGATAACATGTCCTGAATAAGTAATAGAATCAGTCAAAGCAAGTTACATTTATCCACAGCAATAAGGATTCTTGTCCTTTCCAATTTTGTAAACTGCCTGATATCTTGCAATTACTAAACACACTCTAATTGACCCAAATGGTAGAGTCAGAATTGGTTAGATGCTTTTGAACCTGGATTTACATCACTACAACATAAAGGTATAATTTAATTATCTTGATCAGGCTCTGTTAGAGAGTGAGAAGACTTCGTGAACCTAAGAGCTTAAATTCAATTTGTAGAATTATTTTTTAATCAAAACTTCACAGTGCAATGGAGCAATACATCAAATTTTTGAAAATAGGAATTTTAACAAACAGAATTAACCTGTTTGTAAACAAAAACAAAATGATCATGCATTGCATTATCCCTTGAATTTAGGCAAAATATACTTTAATATATTTGAAAAAACAGTTGATGATAACTGCTACCATAATTTTAACTTTAAAAACATTTTATTTCTTTATGTTCTAATCATTATTAATTTGTAATTGCAAACTATTTACTTTGCTTATACTCTAATATGTTTACTGCAACCACTTTTTGAACCTCCTCTCCTTCTTTGAATGTTTCCTAGTTACCTACTCAGGGACAAGTTCTCCTGGGGGAGATGTCATTGAATTTGATTTTGTCCTAGTTTGACTGAAAGGAGTGGACTAGTGATGTAGTGCTATCACTGTGATTACTGGGAATTAAGTATGGCTATGCATATAAGAACACTGTCATGTGTAAGCTCTAAACTTAAAAAGCAGTACTCAAACTCTATTCTGAGGTGATTAAGAGTCATTCTCTCACACACACCAAAAATGAATGCACAGAGATAGAGTTACACCAAGTGTTTATATAGCAAATTCAGTTTAACTTAATAGGTTACATTAACTATCAAAATGCAATGCAATTTAATCAATCAACCAACCAGGACCCGGTGACAAAGATACATTTCTATGTAACTCAGAAGCATTTAATTCAAAATTAAGAATAGCCATACTATCATAGACAAAACACACTACCATTTCACAAAAACTAATACAAATTATGGGGATAATCTCACCTCAGAAAAGATTATTTCTATTTGTATTCATTATCAGAGAGAAGACTATTTCAGCTTTAAGTATATTCCATTGAATAATCTCTGTGGAAATATTTCCATAATGCTGAATTTTTAAAATTTACTTATTTATTTTTGGCTGCACTGATCTTCATTGTGGCATACAGGCTTGCTGTAGTTGTGGAGGATGGAGATCCTCTCCAGTTGCAGTACACAAGCTTTTCATTGCAGTGGCTGCTCTTGTTGCAGAGCACAGGTTCTAAGCACTCTGGCTTCAGTTGTTGCAGCTTCCTGGCCTTCAGTAGTTTCACCGCAGGGGCCCTTTGTTGTGTCTCACAGCTCTAGAGTGCACAGGCTTCAGTAGTTGTGGCTTGTGAGCTCTACAGATCATGGGCTCAGCTAGTTGTGGTGCATGGGCTTAGTCGCTCCCTTGCATGTGGAATCTTCCTGGACGCAGGATTGAATCCATGTTCCCTGTATTGGCAGGCAGATCCTTATCAACTGTATCACCAGGGCAGACCAGGTGCTGAATTTTTTCTTAAGAAGTTAAAAGGAACAACATTAACTTACTAGAGACCTATGACTCTCCNCAGGGATTGAATCCATGTTCCCTGTATTGGCAGGCAGATCCTTATCAACTGTAGCACCAGGGCAGACCAGGTGCTGAATTTTTTCTTAAGAAGTTAAAAGGAACAACATTAACTTACTAGAGACCTATGACTCTCCTACATTGCCTAATGTAGGGCATTAGTAATACCCTTCTGTAGTATCTGAAATTGAACTAATGAAGTCATAGGGAAAATAAAACTATACAGGTAAATCTTATACTCCCCGTATATATCATTAATTTCATTGTGCTATCCTTAGAATAGATAGAAAAAATAGATAATGTTCAAGTTTTTGCACACCATTAATACAACAGAAAGCAAAGTATGAAAAAATGTTTATTCACTTCTTTAAAATGCACACATATGTATGTCTACCTTTTTAAGTGACAAATACATTTTAAAATTAGAAAAAATACTTATCATTTCTTTTGCTCTAATGGAATAAATGCCTTATCTCTATACAACTGAAGTTCTAAACTAATTGTACAATTTAAAATAATGCCCTTTTTAAAAAAAAAAATCTAAACTCTTGACTTATTCTGTTTATAGGATCTCTATTCAAGGTCACCTCCACTTTAGCAACAAAATACAATTTGTGTTTATATCCCTGCTTATAAATTTTGTTGTTAAACAATATTTAATTGGCTGAGAATTTGCTGTTTATTGTGTAATCTAATCCTTTCCTCTTTATCATCTATATTGCCAGTTGCAGACATAGGAAGTGAAGCTTAATGTACATAAAAACAAATTATAGACTAATTTCATTGTCTCTAATGTCAGGCATATGTGTTTTCAGGCTGAAAGGCACTATATCTCTGAATTCTTAGAGCAATTTAAATAAAGGGAATTATTCAGGAGATTACTAAAAAGGGATTAATGACAGAATTAGGCAGAACAGTGTGTCTCTGTCCCTGCTTGATTACTCTGCCCTCTTAGCTGCCTGAATGACAAAGATAACCCCATTGGTGTGCCCTGCTTCATGAAGCTATTGAGTAACTCAGAGTTCTCTAAATTTGTATCCATTAATAAAGTAAAAAAGGAGCGTATTGTCTTTATGAATTTTCCTTACCAGGACAAAAGAAATCATTATCAAGAGAAAACAGAACATAATAACATTGGAGTAGCATTGGCACACCACTCCAGTGTTCTTGCCTGGAAAATCCCATGGACAGAGGAGCCCGGTGGGCTGCAGTCCATGGGGTCGCGAAGGGTCAGACAGGACTGGGAGACTGAACTTTCACTTTTCACTTTCATGCATTAGAGAAGGAAATGGCAACCCACTCCAGTGTTCTTGCCTGGAGAATCCCAGGGATGGCGGAGCCTGGTGGGATGCCGTCTATGGGGTCGCACAGAGTCGGACACGACGGAAGTGACTTAGCAGTGGCAGCAGCACTGTCAGTACTTTTTACACATATAATTAGTTATCAGTTTGATAACCTCATTTCCAAAGTCAGATAAATAGCAGTGATATTTAATGCCTCTTGTTGCATGAGATAGTAACTAACACAACTCTGAACTGCTTGGAAAGAAAAAGTTGGGCTAATGTACTGACAGAAAATGGACAGAGGACAAGGGTCTTGCTGTCATAATGATTAATTCAGATCAACACAGACTGTCTTTACTGTGGTAATTGGTATCAATCATGATGAAAGTTGAAATTCATGGTTCAGTCTTGCCAGAAGCAAGCATAAGAAAGACCCACCAGGGAAGCTGTACCAAGCAATTCATCAAAGATGTTATCAGTGAGCATCCTTGACATTAACTCATTATCCACATGCCTGGGTATACAGAATAGAGAAGGCACATTTAAGAACTGGCAGATTAAACACAATATAAACTAAACATTCAGTTCAGTTCAGTTCAGTCACTTAGTCATGTCCAGCTCTTTGCGACCCCATGAATTGCAGCATGCCAGGCATCCCTGTCTATCACCAACTCCCAGAGTTCACTCAGACTCACGACCATTGAGTCAGTGA
>SJYW01005437.1:110664-136250 GCA_006410735.1 Raphicerus campestris
AAGTACTGGAGTTTCAGATTTAGCATCTTTCCTTCCAAAGAAATCCCAGGGTTGATCTCCTTCAGAATGGACTGGTTGGATCTTCTTGTAGTCCAAGGGGCTCTCAAGAGTCTTCTCCAACACCACAGTTCAAAAGCATCAACTCTTCGGCGCTCAGCCTTCTTCACAGTCCAACTCTCACATCCGTACATGACCACAGGAAAAACCATTGCCTTGAATAGACAGACCTTAGTCGGCAAAGTAATGTCTCTACTTTTGAATATGCTATCTAGGTTGGTCATAACTTTTCTTCCAAGGAGTAAGTGTCTTTTAGTTTCATGGCTGCGGTCACCATCTGCAGCGATTTTGAAGCCCCCAAAATAAAGTCTGACACTGTTTCCACTGTTTCCCCATCTATTTCCCATGAAGTGATGGGACGGGATGCCATGATCTTAGTTTTCTGAATGTTGAGATTTAAGCCAACTTTTTCACTCTCCTCTTTCACTTTCATCAAGAGGCCCTTCACCTCCTCTTCCCTTTCTGCCATAAGGGTGGTGTCATCTGCATATCTGAGGTTATTGATATTCCTCCCAGCAATCTTGATTCCAGCTTGTGTTTCTTCCAGTCCAGCATTTCTCATGATGTACTCTGCATAAGTTAAATAAGCAGGGTGACAATATACAGCCTTGACATACTCCTATTCCTCTTTGGAATCAGTCTATTGTTCCATGTCCAGTTCTAACTGTTGCTTCCTGACCTGCATACAGATTTCTCAAGAGGCAAGTCAGGTGGTCTGGTATTCCCATCTCTTTCAGAATTTTCCAAAGTTTATTGTGATCCACACAGTCAAACTTGCATTTAGATTATCTATTTCTTGTGTGAGTTTTAGAAGATTATTTTCATATTTTTTAAATTAAAAGTAATCTTTGATTTCTCTTGATACATTGTTTTACCTATGTGTTACTTAGATGTGCATTGTTTGGTATTCAGGTATTTCGGGATTTTCAAGTTATCTTTCTGTTACTGATTTTTAGCTTAATTACTTTGTTGTCTGGGAGCAGGCGTTGCATAATTTCCTTCTTTCAAATAAAGTATGAGTTTGATGGCCCAGAATGTGGTCTATCTTGTTGAGAGTTGCAAGTGAGCCTGAGAAGAATATGTATTCTGCTTTCATTAGATGAAGTTTTCTCTGATGTCAATTATTTACAGTTGATTACTGATATTTTTGAGTTTATATCCTTACTGATTTTCTGCCAGCTGGATCTTTCAGTTTCTGATAGTGGGATGTTGAAGAGTTCACCTATGTTAGTGAATTTGTCTATTTCTCCTTGTAGTTCCATCAGTTAGACATTCTGATTTTAGGAATATATATCATGGTGGATGCTTAAATCTTACTAGAGAATTGATCTCCATCATTATGTCATGCCCTTTATCCTTGTAACTGTCCTCACTTTGAAGTCCTCATTGTCTGAAATTAATATGGTCCCTCCTGCTAACATTTGACTCATTTTCACATGGTATTTTTCTCCATTCATTTACTTTTAATCTACATGTGTCTTTATATATAAAGTGAATGTCTTACATATAACATATGGTTAGCAGTTATTTTTTTAATTGGCACATGTAGACCATTGACAGTCAAAGTGATTACAGATATTACTTGGATTAGAACATACCATATTTTTATTGTTTTGTATTTGCTATACTTGTTCTTTTTTCTTTTTGTATCCCATACTTTCTTGTACCTTTTGTAGTGCTAATTGAGGATAATTTATACTATTATTTATATATATTACATAAACTGTAATTACACTATTCAATTTTCTTTTTTTTCTTAGAATGTCTATTTATTATACATCTCTTTTTAAAAATTTTCTTTAGTGGTTCCCCTAGATTTTGCAATATATACTTACAGTTAATTCAGGTCCAAATAATACTATACTAATTTACAGGCAATGTGAGTACTTTACAATAACAAAGTAATCCTAATTCCTTTTTCCTGTCTCTTGTGTCATTTATGTCATTCATTTCATATATAAAGCATATCTGTATATGTATGCATATGTGTGAATAATAATATACATAAGCATATGTGATAGAATATATCATTACTATTGTTATTTTGAACAAAGTGCTATTGTTGGATCAATTAAGAATTTTAAAAAAGTTTCTATTTTACCTTAACCTCATCCTTTGATGCTGTTTCTTTCTATTAGTCCAATTTTCTAACCTATATTATTTTTCTTCTCTCTAAAAGAACTTATTTCAACACTTTTTTCCAAGGTGGGTTTACTGGCAACTTATCCCCTCAATTTTTGTTTGTTTGAGGAAGTTTTTATTTTTCCTTCAATTTTGAAAGAAAACTTTGCACAGTACAGAATTCTAGGTTAGTGTGTGTGTGTGTGTGTGTGTGTGTTTTCCCTCTCCCTCAACACTTTAAGTATTTCACTCTCCTCTCTTTTCACTTGCATGGTTTCTGAGAAGAAGTCTGATTTAATTCTTGTCTTTCTTTCAGGATTTTTCTTTATCTTTGATTTTATGTATTTTAAAAATTATATTCAAGGTATTTCATGTTTGTTTTGGGCATTTATCCTGCTTGGTATTCACTGAGCTTCCTGAATCTGAGGCTTGGTATTTGACATTAAATTGGGAAAATGTTAGTGATAGTGTTCCAAATATTTCTTGTTTCCTCTTGTTCTTCTCTGGCGAGTGTTCCCAGTATACTTATATTACATCTTTTTTAGTCTCAAAGTCCTTAGATAGCATTTTTTTTTCCAATTTTTGTGCTCTTTCTGTTTCAGTTTTCAGAATTTCTATTGAGATATCATCAAGCTCATAGGATTTATCCTCAGCCATGAATAATCTGCTAATAAACCCCTCAAAACATTCAATTATGTTACAGTATTTTGGATCTGTAATATTACTTTTAGGTTCTTTTTAAGTATTTCCTTCCCTCAGTTGGCATTCCCCATCTGTTCTTGCATGCTGTTATTCACTAGTACCCTTAATATATTAGTCATAATTATTTTTATTTTCTAGTCTGATAATTCTAAAATCTCTGTCACATTCATTTCTAGTGCTTGCTCTGAGTCTTCAAATTCCTTTTTTTTGCATATTTGTATGCCTTCTAATTTTTTTTTTTATGATAGCTGGATGTGATGTACCTAGTAGAAGAAATTGCCAAAAATAGGCTTTGGTTAGGAGTTTGGGATTAGCAGATACTAACTACTTTATATAAAATTAACAACAATGCCCTACGGTACAGCACAGAGAACTATGTTCATTATCTTATGCTGCGCTGTGCTTAGTTGCTCAGTCATGTCTGATTCTTTGTGAGCCCATAGACTGTAGTCTACCAGTCTCCTCTGTCCTTGGGGATTCTCCAGACAAGAATACTGGGGTGGGTTGCCATACCCTCCTCCAAGGGATCTTCCCAACCAAGGAACTGAACCCAGATCTCCCGCATTGCAGCTGGATTCTTTACCAACTGAGCCACCAGGGAAGCCCTCATTATCTTATATAACCTATAATGGGAAAAATATTGAAAAAGAACATATATGTATGTATATGTGTTAGACTATATCTATCTATCTATCTATGGGCTTCTCTGGTAGCTCAGCTGGTAAAAAATCTGCTTGTTCGATTCCTGGGTCAGATAGTTCCCCTGAGAAAGGATAGGGTGCACTTCAGTATTCAGCTTCCCTGAAGGCTCAGATGATAAAGAATCCACCTGTAATGCAGGAGACCTGGGTTCAATTCCTAGGTTGGGAAGATTCATTATCTTATAATAACCTATAATGCAAAAATATTGAAAAAGAACATATATGTATGTATATGTGTTAGACTATATCTATCTATCTATCTATGGGCTTCTCTGGTAGCTCAGCTGGTAAAAAATCTGCTTGTTCGATTCCTGGGTCAGATAGTTCCCCTGAGAAAGGATACGGTGCACTTCAGTATTCAGCTTCCCTGATGGCTCAGATGATAAAGAATCCACCTGTAATGCAGGAGACCTGGGTTCAATTCCTAGGTTGGGAAGATTCATTACCTTATAATAACCTATAATGCAAAAATATTGAAAAAGAACATATGTGTGTATATGTGTTCAGACTATATATATAGTCTGAATTACTTTGCTATACACCAGAAACTAACACAACATTGTAAATTAGCCATATTTTAGTTTAAAAATAGGCTTTACTAATGGGATGTTAAGGTGTGTGGGAAGGGGAAGCCTTCTAGAGTACCGTGATTAGGTTTCAGCCTTTTACTGTGCCTATGCCTCTGGACCGTGACTGTGACACCTGTTCTTATTTTAATTTTCCCTCTCCTTAGGTGGGAGAGGATGGTTAGAATGGCCTGGAGTTGGGAATTTCCCTTCTCCAGGTCAATTAGACTTTGATATGCGCCAGGTGGTTAGGAACTTGTTAACTAATTTCCCCTTTTTTGAAGAAGCCCAGAGTGCTCTGCATGTTTTGAAACAGGTCCCACTATGCTTCAACGGTCTGCAGCTCGAGAGGGTTTTTCTCTGGTATCTACTGTGTGAGCCTGTTGAATTCACCGTGGTAGATCTCAGAGAACTGTGCAGTGGTAGCGGGCTATCACTTGGTCCACCTGGAGTTTTTACATTGCAACTCATCCGTGCTAAGTGTTCAACAGATTTGTCAATTTCAGTCTGGCTTCCCTACTCTGGCACTTTATTTCGAGGTGCTTTTTATGTCAATCTAATCCGGTAGGTTTTTATTCTTAGCATTCATCTTTCTGTCATATCTTGGGGCAGTGGTTTTCTCTGTTTTGTTTGTTTGTTTGTTTTTTGTTTTTTAACTCCTTGTGAATCACAAAAATGTTGACTCTTCTTTCTCTCATTGTTTTTTTGTTTGTTTGTTAAGACAAAGTGGTGACTTCAGAGCTCCTTATAAGAGGAAGTAGCTTTTTTACTTCTCTCTTAGAATTTGTATTTCTCTGCCTATGTTACCCATGTATTTTTGCTTGGCATCTACTTTCCCATTAAAATATTAGCATATTAATCATAATTTTTAAACATTTCTCCTCTGATAATTCCAAAGTTCCTACCATGTCTGACTCCGCCTTTCATTTTTGTTAAGCTTCTTCAAACTGCTGTTTACTTTCCTTTTTTTCTTTCAGTACACAACCCACTTCAGTGTTCTTGCCTGGAGAATCCCAGGGACCGGGGAGCCTGGTGGGCTGCCGTCTATGGGGTTGCACAGAGTCAAACACAACTGACTTAACTTAGCAGCAGCATAGTATGGTATTTTTGTTGTTGTTGTTGTAAGGTATGTATGATAGCCTAGGTAAATTGAACCCTGGTAAACAAGCCATAGGAGGGTGGTGGGATGGGAAATTCTTCTATAGTCCTGTGACTAGGTTTCAGCGTTTTGGTGCAGGTGTATACACCCTAACTGCAAACTTTATTAGTGACTCTCAGGGTTTTTTCCTCCACATTTCAGTGGGATAGGATAACTAGAGGGGTCTGGAGTTAGGTTATTTTCCTTCCTTCAGGAGGAAAATTAGAGCCAGTGGAAGTTGGGTATTATAGTGCCCCAGATAATTTAGATTGTAATAGAACCCGACATTGAGCTTTGGTAAAATTGTTTCTCCTGCGGGTTGGCCTAGTAAAGAGGAACAGAATACTCTGAATATTTCAAAATGGTTCCTTTTCGCCTCTGCCTATAGGATGCATGAGATTTGTCTCCAGTATTTGCTACAAGGGCCTGTAGAACTCCTGCTAGAGGTTAGAAAAAGAAAATCACAAAACCTCGGTTTCGCGTTTTTAACTCTCGGACTTGGCCTGGCGGAGCCTTGAGAAGTTTTTCAATTATGGTTCGCTTACCCTAACAGAGTTTACTGCAGAAGTTGCTGCCCTGGTTAACACCGTTACTCTGTCTGCTTGATGTGTCTCCAGTTTAGGGAGCAGTGATTTGCCATGCGACCTCAACTCTCTCAAGAGAATTAGCTGAAAAATTAGTTTCTTTTAGGATGGAATTAAGATGTTTAAGCTGCATTATGGAAACCAGAAATCAGTTTTATTTTTTTTAAAGTTGCAAAAAAGTTAGTTTGAATAGTGTAGAAAAAATACAGTAGATAGAAAAAAATTTGGTGATTCAAGATAATCTTTGAACTAAATATTTGATTAAGTAACATGAAATGATTCTAGTTTACAAATGGGTTTACTGATTAATAATTTGCATTGAATCTTTTGGAATTCTCAAAGTTTCAACTTCGGCAATGCGTTTAGAGTGACTCCTAATGGAATTTAAATGCTAAGTTTTACTGTAGATCTCACAATATTTCATAAAAAATGATTGTTTTGAAATTAACTTTTTTCTTCTTATTGTAATAAATTGTCTTTATACACAAAATATTTTCTGCTCTTGAAAAATTAAAATTGGGAAAAATGCAAAAAGAAAACTGAAAACTTTTCCTTTTGTGAGTAATTTTATGATTAAGAAGAGTGGAGGATGATTTTTTAAGATTATGTGATGATCCATTGCTACCGTTAGTATTTTGTTCATCTTTGAGAATTTCAGCTTGATTTATTAAAGAACATTAACTCACATAGACAAAGCCAATACTTAGAAGGATGCTTAATTGAGTTTCACATATTCTGAAAGGTCTCTTTTACTTCCCCATTTGTCTTTTCTTAGGAAAAAATAGTGTTATCTTTTTAAATCAAGACTATTGGAAAAATACTTATCTCAAAACTGATCCATCATTTATATTATGTCTTCTATGGAATTAAAAAATATGAGTAAGAAGAGAACTATATCAATAATTTTTTTTCATTTCAAGGTTCTTGCTATAGTTGAACTATGATTAAACCATAATTTTATTTCAAAGTTAACCTGTTTCTAGAACTCAAATTGTAAGAACTGTCAAATCCATATGGTAGAAAATGACTAAATAATTAGTTTAAAAAGAATTAGACAATAATCAAAGAGGACAGATAAATATACATTTTTAATAACACTATTTTTATCACATGTCTTAGATTCCTACTCTTGTATTATATGTTTTTTCCTCATGAAAAATGAACATTTTCATATATTGCAATTCATTCAAAAGCAATGAATTGTACATTCCCTACATTCCAGAAAAATTTAGGCCACATATAAAATGATAAATCGGAAGTGATTTCTGCCTTCCCAAAAGATAAGAGCTTGTCTTTAAAATGTATATTGTTTCGAACACATAATTCTTTTGGTATTTGTATGCTAGGTTGTATGCTAATGTTGAAAACAATTGATAGAGGTGAAAATTAGTTATAAAAATGTGTTATATAGATTAGAAACCTGCAAATAAAGTGTGGGATTGAGGCTCAAGTCCAGGGCAGCAGAGACAGTGTCAGATATTTCCTGTGCTTCCTTCCCTGAGGAAAAAAATCCAAGCAGGTTTAGCAATTTTAGCAGCTGTGGNCAAAAAAGATCTTCATGACCCAGATAATCATGATGGTGTGATCACTCACCTAGAGCCAGACATCCTGGAATGTGAAGTCTAGTTGGCCTTAGGAAGCATCACTAAGAACAAAGCTAGTGGAGGTGATGGAATTCTGGTTGAGCTATTTCAAATCCTAAAAGATGATGCTGTGAAAGTGCTACACTCAATTTGCCAGACAGTTTGGAAAACTCATCACTGGCCACAGGATTGGAAAAGGTCAGTTTTCATTCCAATCCCAAAGAAAGGCAATGTCAAATAATGCTCAAACTATTGCACAATTGCACTCATCTCATATGCCAGTAAAGTAATGCTCAAAATTCTCCAAGTCAAGCTTCAGCAATACATGAACCATGAACTCCCAGATATTCAAGCTGGATTTAGAAAACACAGAGGAACCAGAGATCAAATTGCCAACATCCTCTGGATCATCAAAACATCAAGTAAGTTTCAGAAAAAACATCTATTTCTGCTTTATTGACTACTCTAAACCCTTTGTATNACTCCCAGATATTCAAGCTGGATTTAGAAAACACAGAGGAACCAGAGATCAAATTGCCAACATCCTCTGGATCATCAAAACATCAAGTAAGTTTCAGAAAAAACATCTATTTCTGCTTTATTGACTACTCTAAACCCTTTGTATGGATCACAACAAACTGTGGAAAATTCTGAAAGAGATGGGAATACCAGACCACCTGACCTGCCTCTTGAGAAATCTGTATGCAGGTCAGGAAGCAACAGTGAGAGCTGGACATGAACAATCGACTGGTTCTTAACAAAGTACGTCAAGGCTGTATATTGTCACCCTGCTTATTTAACTTATATACAGTGTTCATCATGAGAAACGCTGGGCTGGATGAAGTGCAAGCTGGAGTCAAGATTGCCAGGAGAAATATCAATAACCTCAGATATATAGATGACACCACCCTTATGGCAGAAAGTGAAGAAGAACTAAAAAGCCTCTTGATAAAAGTGAAAGAAGAGAGTGAAAAAGTTGCCTTAAAGCTCATCATTCAGAAAACTAAGATAATGTCGTCCGGTCCCATCACTTCAAGGCAAATAAATGGGGAAACAGTGGATGACTTTGTTTTTTAGGGATCCAAAATCATTATAGATGGTGATTACAGCCATGAAATTAAAAGACGCTCACTCCTTGGAAGTAAAGTTATGACCAACCTAGACAGCATATTAAAAAGCAGGGACATTACTTTGCCAACAAAGGTCCATCTACTCAAGGCTATATTTTTTCCAGTAGTCATGTATGGATGTGAGAATTGGACTATATAATGAAAGCATAGTGGCAAAAAGAATTATACTTTTGAACTGTGGCGTTGGAGAAGACTCTTGAGAGTCCCTTGGACTGCAAGGAGATCCAACCAGTCCATCCTAAAGGAGATCAGTCCTGGGTGTTCATTGGAAGGGCTGATGCTGAAGCTGAAACTCCAATATTTTGGCTACCTGATGCGAAGAGCTGACTCATTGGAAAAGACCTGATGCTGGGAAAGATTGATGGCAGGAGGAGAAGGGGACAACAGAGGTTGAGATGGCTGAATGGCGTCACTGACTCAATGGAGATGAGTTTGTGTAAACTCTGGGAGTTGGTGATGGACAGGGAGGCCTGGCGTGCTGCGTTTCATAGGGTCACAAAGAGTCAGATATGACTGAGTGACTGAACTGAACTCCCAAGTGATAGTGAACATTTTTTCATGTATTTAGTAGTCTTCTATATGTCTTTTAAAATATCTTTCGCAAGTTAACTTTTTCTTATTGTTGATGTCAATAGTGCTTTTTATATTCTGTTACAAACCCTTTATCAGAATTTACAAAAATGTTCTCCCTGTCCATGACTTGTCTTTTTAATTCTCTAGACATTATCTTTTGCTAAGCAAAAAATTTTAAGTTCAATAAAGTCCAAATTATCATATATTCTTTTACAAAATCTTTTGTTTTGGTTTTTTAATAAGAACTGATCAACAAATCCAAGGTTATATAGATTTTCTCCTGTGTTTTCTAGATGTTTTATACTTTGTCATTTTATATTTGGGCCTTGAATTCATTTTGAGTCAGTGTTTGTAAAAGTGTAAGGGTATCTGTCTATATTATTTTGTTTTCTCGTTTTTTTGCATACAGATGTCCAAATATTCCAGTACCATTTGTTAGACCATTTTTTTTCCTTGACATGCCTCTGTACTGTCAAATATCAGTTGATGATTAATGTGTAGGTCATTCTTTGGGCTCTCTATTCTGTCCATTTATCAATGTCTGTTCTTTCACCAATGCCATATTTTCTGATGACACTATCTTTATAGTAATTCTTGAAATTATATGGTAAGGTGAATATTATTTTTGCTTATGGACCAGTTTTCAAATTTCACATCTTAACCAGAAACTAAATCTTTGTTTTTCTTTTATGCACTGAATCTGTATTTTAATACAGTTTCTCTGGTGTCAGACACTAGTATGTATATTGTCTTTCTCTCACAACTGAAATCCTTATTATCCCATGTTGAGTGTCTAGAGTATTATATTTGCTGACAGCTTATGTCTAATATTATTACAGTATTAACTGACCCTGAATTTTGTTAGCATCAGGTTGCACATGCCTATCATAATGTGTCTCTTAGAAATCTTTATTTAATATTCATATATATTCCTTATAGAAGAATAATTATTCTACCTCAAAAAAAAAAGTGCCTTAGGAAAGTTGAGAAGAATTGCTTAAATTGATCTTAATTTTTAAAGTAAAATATTCAGTGGGCCAATAACTGTTAACCCAAATCATGCTGAGATTTAGGTAGCTAGGAAATAAGAATACATAGGGTAAAAGTTGAATGAGTACTGAAAAAAAAATGGCTTGCAGTTGTGTAGCCAGAAATAATTTCACATTCAAAAAAGCATGAATTATTTTAGAGTAAAAGTCAGAAAAGATTAAAACAAGATTCGCACATGATTAGAGCAACTTCATCTATATTATTTACAAAATTATAGATGTGTTTTGTAGCAGAGGAAATAATAAAGATTTATCTTGGCCTTAGGATCTTTATTGTAAAATATTTTTACTTTACCTTTAGGTGAGGATTTTTATCTTTATTATTTAATTACTAGATTGTATGAAAAGAATGCAACTCTTACTCTACCCATTTTGTAATTTTTGGTGACATGTTATCAGAAAGACAATAACATCAAATGGAGGTAACCCAAGGAAATGAATAAAGGAAATGGATTTCTGCTCTCTTGCAGTTGTAAGCTATAACTGAATCTGTTTCAGGGCCTGTAAAGTAAGAGAGCTGCAGAAGGAATACAGATCATGACTTTCACAAAAGTGACAACCACTGATTGATGTATTCTATAGGGGAGAATTTGTGAGAAAGATGGTATGTGAGTGACATTAAAATCATTTTTCCTGTCAGAAATAAATGGTGCACAGTCTTATTTGCCCTTGACAACGTGTCATAGACAGGGTTTCATTTGTCATTTATGCCTCTATATATGAGAAAAGTTTCAAAAACTTTGTAATTACCATTCACAACCAAAAACTCTACAGAGGAAAAACAAACAAACAAAACAACAACAACAACAACAACAACAACAACAAACTGAGGTGGAGACCAGTAATTAATTGTTCCTAGAACCACTACATAAAAGGCAGCCTTCATCTCTAGGTTAAACTTCAAACTTAATTTGAATTAAACCTGCCAAAACTGGTTTTTCATGCTGTCTTAACTAGAGCTTAGAACACCTCCATGTCTCTTAGTGGCATGGCTATTGCTGAGATCAAACAGAATTTAGCAAGAGCAAAAATGTGCATCATACTCATGACCATTTTAGCAGTTTCTTAACAAATGTTTGTTCAGTAAATATCAACACAAACCTAATTTGCCATCGTATTTTGTATGCATAAAATGATCCATATATGGCAAACTTTAGTAACAGATTTGTTTTTCTGAGTTTCCCTGGTGGATCAGGTGGTAAAGAATCTGCCTGCAGTGTAGGAGACCTAGGTTCTACTCCTGGCTTGGGAAGGTCTCCTGGAGAAGGGAATGGCAACTCCCTCCAGTATTCTTGCCTGAGAATTCCATGGACAGAGGAGGCTGTCTGGCTATAGTCCATGAGGTCGCAAAGAGTCAGACACAACTGAGCATCTAACCCTTCACTTCACTTCAACTCATTTATTTCCCTTTATGATTATGGAAAATTAGGTTAAAATGTCATAATTTCTTTAAATAATAGATCCCTACTATAAGTTATTAGGTAGTTTATTTATAACTTAAGTATGAGAAGAATGAGATTTATAACTGATTTATAGTGAAGTATGTAAATAAATAGTTGGACATTGTTTCAGTTGACAAAACAGGAAGAGCAGAATACGTTATCATCAGTATCATTATAATAGAATTTGGAAATGCTGTATTGATGCTTTTTTGTTTGTTTAAGTTAGATTTTCTTTTTCTTGCTTTACAGAATTTTGTTGTTTTCTGTAAAACCTCAACAAGAATCAGTCATAGGTATACATATACCCCCTTCCTTTTGAATCTCCTTCCCATCTTCCTCCCCATTCCACCCCTCTAGGTTGATACGGAGTCCCTGTTTGAGTTTTCTGAGCCATAGAGCAAATTCTTGTTGGCTATCTATTTTATATATGGTAATGTAAGTTTCCATGTTACTCTTTCCATATATCTCACCCTCTCCTCCTCTCTCCCCATATCTATAAGTCTATTCTCTCTGTTTCTTTTTTCATGGCTGCCCTGTAAATATATTCTTAAGTACCATCTTTCTAGATTTTATATATGTGCATTGGAATATGATGTTTATTCTTCTCTCTCTTACTTTACTCATCAGAAATGACTCAAATGTGTTCCTTTTTATGGTTGAGTGAAATTCCACTGTGTATATGTACCACAACTTCTTTATCCATTTATCTGTTGATGGACATTTAGGTTGCTTCCACCGTTCCTAGCTTGTAACAGGGCTTCCCTTGTGGCTCAGACTGTAAAGCATCTGCCTATAATGCGGGAGAGCCAGGTTCGATCCCTGGGTCAGGAAGTTCCCTTGGAGAAGGAAATGGCAACCCACTCCAGTGTTCTTGCAAGGAAAATCCCATGGATGGAGGAGCCTGGTAGGCTACAGTCCATGGGGTCACAAAGAGGGGGACACAACTGAGCGACTTCACTTCACCACCATGTTCAAGCTATTGTAAATAGTACTGCAGTGAACAATGGGATACATGTGCAATTTTGGTTTCCTTAGGGTATATGCCTAGGAGTGGGATTGCTGGGTCATATGGTGCTTTTATTCCTAATTTTTTAAGGAATCTCCATACCGTCTTCTATAGTGGCTGTATCAATTTACATTCCCACCAACAGTGAGAGAGTGTTCCCTTTTCTAAACATACTCTCCAGCATTTGTTTTGATGATGGTCATTCTGATCGGTGTCAAGTGATATCTCATTGTAGTTTCGATTTGCATTTTTCTAATAATAAGTGATGTTGAGCATCTTTTCATGTGTTTGTTAGCCATCTGTATGTCCTCTTTGGAGAAATATCTGCTAGGATTCCCCCCCACCCCCAGTTTTTGATTGGGTTGTTTGCTTTTTTGGTATTAAGCTGTATGAGTTGCTTGTATATTTTGGAAATTAATCCTTTGTAAGTTGTTTCATTTGCTATTATTTTCTCTCATTCTGAGGGTTGTTTTTAACCTTGCTTATAGTTTCCTTTGCTGTGCAATAGACTTTAAGTTTAATCAGGACCCACTTGTTTACTTTTGCTTTTATTTCTATTACTCTAGGAGTTGGGTCATAGAGGGTCTTGCTTTGATTTATGTCATTGAGTGTTCTGCCTATGTTTTCCTCTAAGTTTTATAGTTTCTGGTCATATATTTAGGACTTTAATCCACTTTGATTATATCTTTGTGTATGGTGTTAGGAAGTGTTCTAATCTCATTCTTTTACATGTAGATATCCAGTTTTCCCAGCACCATTTATTGAAGAGGATGTCTTTGCCCCACTGTATATTCTTGCCTCCTTTGTTAACAATAAGGTACCAATAAGTGCATGGGTTTATTTCTGGGCTTTCTATCTGGTTCCATTGGTCTATATTTCTGTTTTCGTGACAACACCATACTGTCTTGATGACTAGCTTTGTAGTAAAATTTGAAGTCAAGAAGGTTGATTCCTGAAGCTCCATTCTTCTTTCTCAAGACTGCTTTGGCTATTTTGGGTCTTTTGTTCTTCCATATGAATTGTGAATTTTTTGTCCAAGTTCTGTGAAAAATGTCACTGTTCATTTGATAGAGATCACACTGAATCTGTAGATTGCATTTGGTAGTATTGTAATTTTCACAAATTGATTCTTCCTACCTTGGAACATGGAATATCTCTCCATGTGTTTATGTCATCTTTGATTTCTTTTATTAGTATTTTATAATTTTCTTTGTACAGTTCTTTTGTCTCCTTAGGTAAGTTTATTCCTAGATATTAAATTTTTTTGCAATAGTGGATGGGATTGATTCCTTAATTTTTCTGATTTTTAATTATTAGTATATAGAAATGCAAGTGATTTCTATGTATTGATTTTGTATCCTGCAACTTTGCTAAATTCACTGATTAGCTCTAGTAATTTTCTGATACTGTCTTTAGGATTTCCTGTGTACAGCTTCATGTCATCTGCAAACAGTGAGAGATTTACTTCTTTTCTGACATGGATTCATTTCTTTTTCTTCTCTGATTGCTGTGGCTAGGACTTCCAGATCTATGCTGAATAACAGTGGTGAAAGTGCATACCTTTGCCTTGTTCCTGATCTTAGGGAGAATGCTTTCAGTTTTTCACCATTGAGAATAATGTTTACTTTAGGCTTATCATATATGGCCCTTACTATGTTGAGGGAGGTTCCTTCTATGCCCATTTTTTGAAGAGTTTTAATCATAAATAGGTGCTGAATTTTGTCAAAGGCTTTTCCTGCATCTATTGAGATCATCATATGGTTTTTGTCTTTCAATTTGTTAATATGGTGTAACACATTGATTTGCATATATTGAAGAATCCTTGTATCCCTGGAATAGGCCCAACTTGATCATGTCTGTATGAACTTTTTGATGTGTTGTTGAATTCTGTTTGCTAAAATTTTGTTGAGGATTTTTTCATCTATGTTCATTAGAGATATTGGCCTGTAGTTTTCTTTTTTGTGCGTGTTATCTTTGTCTGGTTTTGGAATCAGGGTGACAGTGGCCTCCTAGAATGAGTTTGGAAGTGTTCTTCCTCTGCAGTTTTTAAAACAGTTTATATATATATATATACACACACATACATACATATATATAGTAATTTATTTATTTTAATTGGAGACTAATTACTTTACAACATTTTAGTGGTTTTGTCAAGCCTTGACAGAAGGATAGACATTAGCTCTACTCTAAATGCTTGACAGAATTCTCCTGTGAAGCCATCTCATCCTGGACTTTTGTTTTTTGGGAGATTTTTGCTCACAGCTTCAATTTCAGCACTTATAATTGGATTGTTCATAATTTCTACTTCTTCTTGGTTCCAATATGAATTTTCCTAAAAAGAAGAGAAGCAAAAAGCAAAGGAGAAAAGGAAAGATATAAGCATCTGGATGCAGAGTTCCAGAGAAGAGCAAGAAGAGATAAGAAAGCATTCTTCAGCGATCAATGCAAAGAAATAGAGGAAAAGAACAGAATGGGAAAGACTAGAGATCTCTTCAAGAAAATGAGAGATAACAAGGGAACATTTCATGTAAAGATGGCTCAATAAAGGACAGAAATGGTCTGGATCTAACATAAGCAGAAGATATNGAACTGAAGAATCTGTCCATTTCTTCCAGTTTATCCACTTTATTGTCATATAGTTGTTTATAATAGTCTCTTATAGTCCTATGCATTTCTTCATTGTCTGTTGTAACTTCTGCATTTTCATTTCTAACTTTGTTGATTTGATTCTTCTCTCTTTTGTTCTTGATGAGTCCGGCTAAATATTTGTCAATTTTACTTATCTTTTCAAATAATCACCTTTTAGTTTTATTAGTCTATCTATTGTTTCTTTCATTTCTTTTTCATTTATTTCTGCTCAGTGCTTTTATTACTTCTTTCCTTCTAACAATTTTGGGTTTTGTTTTGTTTTGTTTTCCAGTTGTTTTAGGTGTAAAGTTTTTCTTCTTTTTTGAGGTAGGATTGTATTGCTATATACTTCCTTCTTAGAACTACTTTTGCTGCTTCCCATACGTTTTGAGTCATTGTGTTTTCACTGTCATTTGTTTCTAGAGTATTTTTTATTTCCCTTTTGATTTCTTCAGTAACCTGTTGGTTATTTAGAAACGTGTTATTTAATTTCCACGTGTTTGTGTTTCTTACAGTGTTTTGTTGTTGTTGTTTTTTTTTCCTTGTAATTGATAGGTAGTCTCATAGTGTTGTGGTCAGAGAAGATACTTGAAATGTTTTCAATTTTCTTAAATTTACCGAGGTTTGATTTATGAACTAAGATGTAGTCTTTCCTGGTGAATGTTCTATGTACACTTGAGAAGAAGATGTATTCTTCTGCATTTGGATGAAATGTCCTGACAATATCAGTGAGATCTATCTCATTTAATGTATCATCATTTAAGACTTGTGTTTCCTTATTAATTTTCTGTTTTGATGATCTTTCCATTAGTGTGAGTGTGGTATTAAAGTCTCCTACTACTATGGCATTACTGTTAGTTTCTCCTTTTTATGTCTGTTGGTGCTTGTCTTGTGTATTGAGGTGCTCCTGTGTTGGGTTCATAGATATTTACAGTTGTTATGTCTTGCTCTTGGATTGATCCCTTGATCATTGTGTACTGTCCTTCCTTATCTCATGTAATCTTCTTTATTATAAGGTCTATTTTGTCTGATATGAGGATTGCTATCCAGCTTTCTTTTGCTTCTCATTTTCATGGAATGTATTTTTCTATCTCCTCACTTTTAGTCTATATGTATCTTTAGGTATGAAGTGGGTTTCTTGTAGACAGCATATATATGGGTCTTGTTTTTGTGTCCATTCAGCCAGTCTGTGACTTTTGGTCGGAGTATTTAATCCGTTTACATTTAAAGTAATTATTTATATATATGTTCCTATTGCCATTTTATTCATTGTTTGGGGTTGATTTTGTAAATCTTTTTTCTTCTGTTGTATTTCTTGACTTATAAGTCCCTTTAACATTTGTTGTGAAGCTGGTTTGGTGGTACTGAAATCTCTTAAGTTTTGCTTATCTGAAAAGCTTTTTATTTCTCCATCAATTTTGAATGAGATCCATGCCATGTACAGTAATCTTGGTTGTAGATTTTTCCTTTTTAGTACTTTACATATATTCTACCATTCCCTTCTGCCCTGCAGTTTCTGCTGAAAGATCATCTGTTAAGTGTATGGGGTTTCCCTTGTATGTTACTTGTTGCTTCTCCCTTGCTGCTTTTAATATTCTATATTTGTGTTTAGTCTTTGTTCATTTGATTAGTATATGTGTTGACATGTTTCTTCTTAGGTTTACCCTGTATGGGACTCTTTGTGCCTCTTGGACTTGATTGATTATTTCCTTTTCTGTGGTGGGGAAATNTTCTTTTTTGAGGTAGGATTGTATTGCTATATACTTCCTTCTTAGAACTACTTTTGCTGCTTCCCATACGTTTTGAGTCATTGTGTTTTCACTGTCATTTGTTTCTAGAGTATTTTTTATTTCCCTTTTGATTTCTTCAGTAACCTGTTGGTTATTTAGAAACGTGTTATTTAATTTCCACGTGTTTGTGTTTCTTACAGTGTTTTGTTGTTGTTGTTTTTTTTTCCTTGTAATTGATAGGTAGTCTCATAGTGTTGTGGTCAGAGAAGATACTTGAAATGTTTTCAATTTTCTTAAATTTACCGAGGTTTGATTTATGAACTAAGATGTAGTCTTTCCTGGTGAATGTTCTATGTACACTTGAGAAGAAGATGTATTCTTCTGCATTTGGATGAAATGTCCTGACAATATCAGTGAGATCTATCTCATTTAATGTATCATCATTTAAGACTTGTGTTTCCTTATTAATTTTCTGTTTTGATGATCTTTCCATTAGTGTGAGTGTGGTATTAAAGTCTCCTACTACTATGGCATTACTGTTAGTTTCTCCTTTTTATGTCTGTTGGTGCTTGTCTTGTGTATTGAGGTGCTCCTGTGTTGGGTTCATAGATATTTACAGTTGTTATGTCTTGCTCTTGGATTGATCCCTTGATCATTGTGTACTGTCCTTCCTTATCTCATGTAATCTTCTTTATTATAAGGTCTATTTTGTCTGATATGAGGATTGCTATCCAGCTTTCTTTTGCTTCTCATTTTCATGGAATGTATTTTTCTATCTCCTCACTTTTAGTCTATATGTATCTTTAGGTATGAAGTGGGTTTCTTGTAGACAGCATATATATGGGTCTTGTTTTTGTGTCCATTCAGCCAGTCTGTGTCTTTTGGTCGGAGTATTTAATCCGTTTACATTTAAAGTAATTATTTATATATATGTTCCTATTGCCATTTTATTCATTGTTTGGGGTTGATTTTGTAAATCTTTTTTCTTCTGTTGTATTTCTTGACTTATAAGTCCCTTTAACATTTGTTGTGAAGCTGGTTTGGTGGTACTGAAATCTCTTAAGTTTTGCTTATCTGAAAAGCTTTTTATTTCTCCATCAATTTTGAATGAGATCCATGCCATGTACAGTAATCTTGGTTGTAGATTTTTCCTTTTTAGTACTTTACATATATTCTACCATTCCCTTCTGCCCTGCAGTTTCTGCTGAAAGATCATCTGTTAAGTGTATGGGGTTTCCCTTGTATGTTACTTGTTGCTTCTCCCTTGCTGCTTTTAATATTCTATATTTGTGTTTAGTCTTTGTTAATTTGATTAGTATATGTGTTGACATGTTTCTTCTTAGGTTTACCCTGTATGGGACTCTTTGTGCCTCTTGGACTTGATTGATTATTTCCTTTTCTGTGGTGGGGAAATTTTCAACTATAATCTCTTCAAAAATTTTCTCATACCCATTCTGTTTCTCCTCTTCTTCTGAGACCCCTGTAATTTGAATGTTGATGTATTTGATATTGTCCCAGACATATCTGAGACTACCCTCAGTTCTTTTCATTCTTTTTACTTTATTCTGCTCTTCAGAACTTATTTCTACCATTTTATCTGCCAGCTCACTGATTTATTCTTCTGCTTCAGATATTCTGCTATTGATTCCATCCAGAGTATTTTCAATTTCAGTAATTGTGTTGTTTGTCTCTGTATATTTATTCTTTAATTCTTCCACGTCTTGTTAATTGATTCTTGCATTGTCTTCATTCTATTTTCAAGGGTTTTGATCATCTTTACTATCATTATTCTGACTTATTTTTAAGGTAGTTTGCTTATTTCCTCTTCATTTGGACTTCTGTGTTTCTAGTTTGTTCCTTCATTTGTGTAGTAGTTCTCTGCTTTTTCTTTATTATTTTTGACTTACTGTGTTTGAGGTCCCCTTTTCTAAGGTTCAAGGTTGAATATTTTCTTTATTTTGGTTTATGCCCTCCTAAAGTTTGTCCAGTGGTTTGTGTAAACTTCATATAGGGTGAGATTTGTGCTGAGTTTTTGTTTGTTTTTCCTCTGATGAGCAATGCTGAGTGAGGTAGTAGTCCTGTCTGCTGATAATTGGGTTTGTATTTTTCTTTTGTTTGTTGTTTATATGAGGTGTCCTGCACAGGGTGCTACTGGTGCTTGGGTGAAGGCAAGTCTTGTATTCAAGTGATTTCCTTTGTGTGCGTTCTCACTATTTGATACTCCCTAGGGCTAGTTTGGACAACCCACTCCAATATTCTTGCCTAGAGAATCCCAGGGATGGGGGAGCCTGGTGGGCTGCCATCTATGGGGTCACACAGAGTTGGACACAACTGAAGTGACTTAGCAGCAGCGGCAGCAGCAGGGCTAGTTTGGAGAAGGAAATGGCACCCCACTCCAGTACTCTTTCCTGGAAAATCCCATGGATGGAGAACCCTAGTGCGGCTGCAGTCCATGAGGTCATTAAGAGTCGGACACGACTGAGTGACATCACTTTCACTTTTCAGTTTCATGCATTAAAGAAGGAAATGGCAACCCACTCCAGTGTTCTGCCTGGAGAATCCCAGAGTTGGAGGAGCCTGGTGAACTGTCGTTTATGAGGTCACACAGAGTCGAACATGACTGGAGTGACTTAGCAGCAGCAGCAGTGTTAGTTCTCTGATCGTCTAGGACCTTGGATCTGTGTTCCCACTCCAAAGACTCAGGGTTTGGTCTTTGCTCAGGAATGAAGGTTCCGTAAGTGGTTTGTTATGGCATTAAGTAAGATTAAAACAAATATTCAAAAATAGGAAACCAAAGATAAATCCCAGATAAATGATATTTACCAAATCAGGCAAGTAATAATTAAAATAATGGGATATATACATATACAGCCATGAGCAAAATCAAAATGTAACAAAAATATAGTACTACAGGTTGACCCAGCAAACAAAGGAAATTAAAAATGATATTCAAAAGCAGAGACATTACTTTGCCCACTAAGGTCCATCTACTCAAGGCTATGGTTTTTCCTGTGGTCATATATGGATGTGAGAGTTGGACTGTGAAGGAGGCTGAGTGCCAAAGAATTAATGCTTTTGAACTGTGGTGTTGGAGAAGACTCTTGAGAGTCCCTTGAACTGCAAGGAGATCCAACCAGCCCATTCTGAAGGAGATCAGCCCTGGGATTTCTTTGGAAGGAATGATGCTAAAGCTGAAGCTCCAGTACTTTGGTCACCTCATGCAAAGAGTTGACTCATTGGAATAGACTCTGATGCTGTGAGGGATTGGGGGCAGGAGGAGAAGGGGACAACAGAGGATGAGATGGCAGGATGGCATCACTGAATCAATGGCCGTGAGTCTGAGTGAACTCCGGGAGTTGGTGATGGACAGGGAGGCCTGGCGTGCTGCGATTCATGGGGTCACAAAGAGTCAGATACGACTGAGTGACTGAACTGAAGAAGAAAACTAAAGCACAAAGTAGAAGAGAAAACTACAGCAAGGAGCCATGTGGGGGAATAAAGCAATGAAAACAAAACTAACAAATATGTTGAGAGGAAGGGAAAGAAAAGAAAGGAAGAATAGGTATGCAAAGTTAAAGAGAGGTAGATGAAGATTTATATACATTAAAGATTAATTGCAAGGGGAAAAGAACAATAGGAAAGGCAAAGGAATAAATGTAGAAAAATATAATAGGTTTAAAAATAAAAAAATTAATATTATAAAGAAAAGAAATGGAATAAGAAAGAAAAAAGGAAAACTCTACAGATTCGCAAAGTCCCAACATAGAGGCAGAGGTTTATAAAAACAATAAAATTGTGACTGAATAAACACATGTACATAAACACCTGTAAGCAAAATCAAAAGAGTCCAACATAAATAGAATACAATAGATTGACCCAGTGAACAAAGGAAACCAAAAAGTATGTCTACCAGAACAAAACTAATTAAAGCACAAACTGGAAAACAAAACTAAAGCAAATTTCCAACTGGGGAATAAAGCAGTGAAAATAAAAACAGAAAATATGTTGAGAGGAAAGGAAAGAAAAGAAGAAAGATTAGATATGAAAGTTAAATAGAGGTAGATGAAGAAGATTTATATACATTAAAGATTAACTGCAAGAGGCAAAGGACAGTAGGAAAAGCAAGCAAAAAAATAAATGTAGGAAAAATAATAGGTTTAAAAAATTTAAAAGAGAGAGAAATGAAAAAGAAAACTCCCCAGAACTGCAAAAGCCCAACCTAGGAGCAAGGGTTTACAAGTATAAAAAGTGTGACTGAGGAAAACAACAAACAACAACAACAACAAAAACTCAAAAGCATAATTAGATTCCACAGTGCCAATAAAATTGACAACTACAACAGAGGAGGAAAAGAAAGGAAAAAAATCAAAAAGAATCTACAGGACAAATCAAAACGTAAGAATAAGATGTTTCTTGAGTCACTGCTATTAGAGTCCTTTCCTTCGCTGGGAGTCACAGTCCACCTCACCTCCCTAGGATGCCCTCCAACACTGTGCTGATCTCTGGACCTACTGTGGGGGCAGCTCAGAGTCTAACCTGGTCCCTCTCCTGTGTGTTTTTGCCTCCAATGTCCACAGTTTTCAGAACTAGTGTGTTTTCTTTTGTTGGAGCTCTCAATGACCTTTTATATAGTCCATAGAGACAGAGTCTGCCTAGTTGATCATGTGGATTTAATCTGCAGCTTGTACAGCTAGTGGGAAGGTTTTGGGTCTTCTTCCTGAGCCACACTGCCCCCAGGTTTTAATTGTCGTTTTGTTTCCACCTCTGCATGTGGGTTGTCCACTTAGATTTGGCTTCTGAGGCTGCCCTGGAGGGCTTGGGTTTGTCCCTGTGAGGGCCAGGTATGCAGGGGATTCTGGCAGCACCAAGTACTCAGGGGAGTTGGCAGCTAGGGCAGCAGGAAATATAGTGCTCTAGAAGGGCATGGCAAGCAGTATTGGTCAATACACTCCAGTGTTCTTGCCTGGAGAATCCCACTCCCTGACAGAGAAGCCTTGCAGGCCACAGTCTACAGGACTGCAAAGAGTCAGACACGGCCACAGTGACCCTGTGCACATAGATGCAAGACTTTTTTTTTGCCTGTGGTAGCTCAATCCCAGTGAATTGAGCGTGAAGGTGGCACAGCTGTTTGGCTTGCAGGGACGCTGGTGGCATCAAATGTGCAGGGACACGGACTGCCTCTCCCACAAAAGTTATGGCCCTATCAGAGTCTTTTTTCGAGCCTCTTGTAGCTGGCAATCAGAAGGCCTCTTGGGCCAGTCGTTCTCCATAGCTCCCTCCCTTCAGGCACTTAAAGGGCTCCCTTACCTGAGGTCCTTCTCTGTTGTTTTGAGCATCAGGCACATAGAGGGGGTGTCCCCTGACTGGTATCCTACTCTGTAGATTGGCACATCAAGCACTTATGGGGCACCTTAGGTGAGGTCCTACTCTGCAGCTTGGCACATCAGTAATTTTAGGGGGCACCCGGGGTGGGGGTCCTACTCAGTAGTTCAGTGTGTCAGGCATTTGATGGGCCAGCCTCTCTGTTCAGCCTCTCTGCCAATGCTGGTGAGTAGGGTGAGAGAGGCTATGGTGATAGCTCCACCCCCTACGCGTGACTCAGCAGTATCACTATGGCTGCCCAGCTTTCCTCCACAGGCATTTCCCACAACAATCTCCTCCCTCACATCCCCTTGATTCGTCTCTCCACAGTCAACAGCAGCCTTCACCCTGGGATTGCTCCACAATCCCTAAACGACAGCTCCCAGCAGCTGCACCTTCCAGGGCATCTATGTCCCTGTCTGGGGTATGTATGGCTGCAGCAAGGACTATCTGATTCTCATCCCATTTGGGCTGCCACAGATCAGCTGTTTCACTCTCAGCCTTAATTGTTTCTCCTCTGACTCAGACAATTGCCCCAATGTGGGGAACAGACCCCTGCTTGAGCTCCCCCACCTGCCAAGGGCAAGTCCAGTCCTACTAACATTCCTAGTTTTCCCCCTAGTTCCTTCATCCTACTGCTTGGGTCTGTATATTCTTTTCCACTGATCAGATTCTCCTGTCTGCTCTCAGCTGGTGTTTTACGTGCACTTCTGTGTCTGAAGCTCTATTCTTGATGTATTTGTGGAGAGAGATGTACTCCATGTTCACCCACTCCTCCATCTTGTTCTTCCCATGGAGGCTTTTCTTTATTCCATTAAATCTTCAATCATATTGTTTGCTGTATTTTTAAAGTCTACGTTTAAAATGTCTTATCAGTTATAAAAATGACTTAAATGTAAAAAAACCTCTTTAATTGAATTATTGAAAACTGTTTGAATTGGTTAAACCTCAAGAGACTTTGTAATTTCATGCACAAGCTAAATCATATTATGTTTTGCTTAATGGAGCTAAGTATTTGGTGATTTCAGTCAATTATCACTGCTAATTATAAACATTGATTTAAAGTGACTTGCTTTTGATCTTTTGAAGTAGTTTTCTTTCAACACATCTTGCTTCCTCAAATGCTATTGAATTTCGGCATGTAAATGTTGAATTTAATTACTTGAATTATCCAAATTTAAATTATTAAAAATCTAGTGTGTTAGAGGTATACAGATATAATTAATTTTTCCATGTGAGATAAGAAATAATACTGAAAAGATGAGACAGTGTTCATATATAGAGTTCTTAATGTACTTGTTTAACAAAATCAGAATCAGTGTTCACTTATCTCTTGGATGAAGTTATGTTTTAAAAAGTCATGTAATTCATTTAAAAGAGTATTTTGGCTAAAATGGTCATATAAATAATAATGTTAAGTTATAAAATACACAAATGTTATATTATGTAGGTAATGGAAAATACTAATTATTTGTATTAATATATAGTACCTAAATTATAATGGGGATTACTATCAATTTTTTTCAGATTTATTATAACAAAATCAATATAACATTTGAAAAGATCTTACCCACTATGTGGCAGTCCTCTTTAAAGGACTGTTGTTGTTTAATAGCTAAGTCATGTGCAACTGTTGCAACCCTATGGACTATAGCCTGCCAGGCTCCACTGTCCATGGTGATTCTCCAGGCAAGAATACTGAAATGAGTTGCCATGTCCTCCTCCAGGGCATCTTCCCAACCCAGGGACTGAACCCAGGTCTACCTCATTGCAGGTGAATTCTTTACCCGCTCCACTGATACTTGTATGCTAATCCTTCATTTCCTTTCTTGCTTCCATGAAAAATTTATTGATGAAATGAAGTTCCTTGAAGTTGCATAGTATAATGAATACATTATAATTAATAGCATAATTCACTATTGTATCACAAAGATTAACCTTAACACATTAACCTTACTTGGCTTCAGGAAAGCCTAATAAATGTTTATATAGAAACATATACAGCTTGCACTATTTCCAGATACTAGAAGCCTTGTTAATATCCCTGTACCTAATGGTGGTTAGAAAACAGCAGTTATTGCTTAATTCTCTTTATCTTGTAAAATACACAAACCAATAAATATAAGCAAATAACTTGTAATATTTAGTTCATGTTTTAAAGAACAACAACAAAAAAGAAAAATTTTCCATTTTCCAGGGAGAGAGATTGGGTTTAAATAAAAGATCTAGGGACTTTCCCCAGATAGAGGTCCTAATTTCCTGGACCACTGACTGCTACGTGCATCCCCATTTGACCACTTCCCATATGTGTCTATTGCATTCTTCCTGTGCCTTAGGTATGTGAGACCCAGATACCTTGTTTCTTCCCAAGTATTCAAATGAAGACTAAGTGTAACAAGGGAAAGGACTTAAGGAGCACTTCTGTGCCTGCATCTAATTTAGTTTTAGAATTCCTGGATAACAAACTTGATCCTCTTGCTCTACTGGTATGAGACTTTGTTTGCATTGAAAGAAATAGTACTTATTTCGTATGAGAGGAAAGAAGAATTGCTATAGAAAGGAAAAAAATATACCTATTAAAAAACTTAGCCACACATATTCAGGTACAGCTCTTATTAAGAGATGATGTTTATATCCCCTACCCTTGCCACAAACTATTCCACTTTGAAACTAAAAGGCTTGTAACTGCTTTTACAATGAAAGTTATATGATGTAACTTTCAATGCTGGATCATAAAAGGCCGCAAAGTGTCTGTAGCCTAGAAAACAGTCTTAGAGCCTATAGCCACTGCTCAATGACAATGCCAGTACCCACACGGAGAGACCACCTATAGGCATTCTGATAGAGCCCAGCTGAAACTAGCATTTTTTTAATAAATTTTATTAGACGCTGGACAATACATTCCCTATTGTTGAGCTGTAGACTTTTCTGACAGGCTTGCTGACCACCTTTCTTTGAAAGCTTCTTGAAAACTGTGTAGGCAAGTATGAGTGAGCTTTTTCCCAAGGGCAAGTTTAGCCTTCAGTCAGTTCAGTTCAGTCACTCAGTCATGTCCAACCCCTTGTGACCCCATGAACCGCAGCACGCCAGGCCTCCTTGTCCATCACCAACTCCTGGGGTTTGCCCAAACTCATGCCCATTAAGTCAGTGATGCCATCCAACCATCTCATCCTCTGTCATCTCCTTCTCCTCCTGCCATCAATGTTTCCCAA
>SJYW01005437.1:152658-181657 GCA_006410735.1 Raphicerus campestris
TTTTTTTTTTTTTCTCTTCTTGATGCTCTCATTTTGACTTCAAATCTTAACTCTGTCAGTAATGATTATGATCTCATACAACACAGAAGAACTAGAAAACTACTCTGCCTGCAAAGACAAATTTGAAGACTGATATGAACTTTGAATTGATGGAGATATTAACATTTACAAAAGAAGCTTTTTCTGATCTGTAGATTTCAGCAAAATTATGTGCAAAAACTAATAATGAAAAGTGAATTTCTTGTCTGCTAGAAAGAGGAAATTCATTTGTGGGCTTTGCAGCCAAAAGACCTTTCCATGAACTGATAGCTTTCCAACTCGCCATCTTTTCCCCATTGCCACAAATATTATAATTGCTAATCAAGAAACTATTTTTGAGTGTGCTCTATTGCCCTAGCAGAATATTTCCAAGTGGGACTGAATTACAAGCTGTATGAACTTTGACACACGCCACTTAACCTCTGTGCCTGTTTCTCATCTGGAAAAAAAAAAAAAAATCTATATATCTATATCTATATTTATATACAACCGTATTTACCTCACTGAGTTTTTTAGAAAGCTTTCATTTATAAAGAGCTTAAAACAGCACCTGGTGAATACTAAGCACTATTAGAGGACTTCTATAACTATTATACTGGTTTTTACATTATCACTGCTGATGAAGATGCTATGGACAGATCATTTCAGAGCATCTGCGCGGCGGCCGCGGATTTCAAGAGGCGCGAATCAACGCAGAAAAATCAAGGCTTGCAACCCCAGGCCTGGCGCCGGGTCGGGGCGCGGTGCTCGATTTCCTTCCCTGCCTCCGTCGGCCCTAGTGCGCATGCTCAGTCCTGCTCGGCCAGCTGCTGTGATTGATTTTTTTCTGGGCGGCCGTGGCGACCTGGGACCGGCTCCGGGATGGGGAGTGAAGCCCCCGTAGCCGCCGCAGCGACTGCTGCGGCGCCGTGAGGAGCAGCCACGGGGAGGCAGCTGCCGCTCGTCGGTGAGTAGTCGAACCGCCACCATGACGTTTCGTAAGAAGGGTTCCAAGAACCCCCCACTCCTGAGCCTGGAGTTCATCCTGCAGAATCATGCGGACTTTGTCGCCTGTGTGGGGATGTTCTTCGTGCTGGGGCTCATGTTCGAGGGGACAGCAGAAGTGTCAATCGTTTTTATTACTCTCCAGCACGGGGTTACCTTCCCTGCAGCAGAAGCAGAAACAGAAGCAGAAGCAGAACGAGCCACAGCACCCAAGTTCCTTTATCATTATGGTGCCAAAGACTTGGCCACCGTGTTCTTCTACACGCTGGTGGCAATCATCATTCACGCCACCATTCAGGAGTATGTGTTGGATAGAATTAACAGGCGAATGCAGTTCCCCAAACAGAGGCAAGGCAAATTTTATGAATCTGGTCAGTTTAGCGTATTCTTCCTTGTCTCCTGTATCTGGGGCACATTCATTCTAGTCTCTGAAAACTGCCTGTCAGACCTGACTGTCTTATGGAAGGCTCATACCCATAACATGATGACATTTCAGATGAAGTTTTTCTACATCTCCCAGTTGGCTTACTGGTTTCACGCCTTTCCTGAACTATTATTCCAGAGAAGCAGACCTCAAGAACTCTCCCAGCAAGCTGTGTATGTTGGTCTTCACCTCTTTCACATTGCGGGAGCTTATCTCTTGTACTTGAATCACCTGGGACTTCTTCTTTTGATGATGCATTATTTTGTGGAATTCCTTTCCCACTCTTGCGACCTGTTTTATTTTAGCGACGAGAAGTTCCAGAAGGAGTTTTCTCTATGGGCCATTGTGTTTATTTTGGGTCGACTTGTGACTTTAATTATTTCTTTGCTAACTGCTGGTTTTCAGCTGGCTGGAGGGCAGAATGGGAATTCGGATGACTCTGCTGAAGATGTGAACGTGCTGGCAGCTAAAATTGCTGTCCTGTCATCCAGTTGCTCTATCCAAGCATACGTAACATGGAATTTATTTAATGTCCATCTTCAGAGGTGGATGGAAGAAGATGCTCCTCTTCAGGTCCCAAGTGTGAAGAAGAAACGGATTAAGGGCAGATTTTGTAGAAAAGGAATGGAAAACGGTGTGGCGACTTCAAATAGACTGCTAGATTCTCCCCAGATGAGGAAAGAAAAGTCTTCATAATGAATTGCAAGTTAATTGACTTAATGTCTCCAAAGAAGTCTGCTCTTTACTATAACATACATTTCTTTGCTAAGAGAAGAAAATGGCAACCAGTGTTCTTGCCAGGATAGTCCTATGGACAGAGGGGCCTGGTGGGCTGCAGTCAATAGGGCCACAAAAGAGTCGGACACCATTGAGCAACTGAGCTCGCGGGTACACACACACGCCTATCTTCGCTAGAGAATTTTCTGTTCTTGAAAATATATTGTCTTTGATTTTTGCTACTGTACTCTGTAAGGTATTTTTTGAAGGCATTTGAGGGGAGAGTATTATGAGTGCAAAAAAATTTAGACTAAGCAATTCATCATCAAAATAGTTTAAATATTTCTATGCTGTTTTATTTTATTATTTTTTTTACCTTTGAACATTTTCCTAATGATATGTAGAGATAAATCCAAAATTCCATGTGTCAGTGACACAGTTCTTACTCCTGCCAATCTTTTGTAATGTTAACAAGATGGTCTTTTATAGCAATGACATATTTTTAATGTTCTCTTCAGGATAAAATAGAAATACTATAAATCTGGAATTCGAGTTCATTAATTTTTCTGTATTCCCTAAGTCTTAGAATTGTTTTTTAATTTACAGCTGGAGAAAAGATTTGTAAAATCACCAAAATAATGATGTGTTTTATAGGTAATGGTTGTTACATCCCACTAAAAACCCCAAGATACTAATGGTTAACATGTGGAGATTTATTGCTATATATTGAATCAAACTATCTTGAATTAATATAAAATTATCACTAGGAAGTAAAATCATGCTTGTTCATTTTAAACGCTTATAAACTGGAAATCAGAAAATTAAAGATGGTTTAAAGAAAATCAGTCTTAAATAGCTTTTTTTGATACATGTATTAAAAATTATTCTTAATGACGTCTTTAATAAGTTTGATATCCACAGCATGTTAAAATAATATTGTTTAACCTGTAAATCATTTTGAAAAGTAATGCTTATTTGATTTATATCTCTAAAAAGAATGTCATCTGATTACAGTTGAAAACATTGAATATATTAACCTTAAATGTGAATATCATATTCTTATGAAAATTTTTTAAAAATAATATAAATATGGCTTTGCTGCCATCTTTAATTGGGAAATATTTATCTGTATGAGACATATTTTGGAGAGAGAAAGGTCTATATGTGTTACACACACACACACACACACACACACACACACACACACACAGACACACACACATATGACCTATCTTTAGAGAAGCCAGTAGAAACAATGGACTGCAGTGGGTATTTACTATATTTATTTTTTTACTCTCAACCTTTACTTTGATTTTATTTCTATAATGTGAGTGCTTATATTTTTTTTTTCAGTAGACAGTGGTTTAAAAATACGCTAGGATAAGCTTTTATACTTCTTGTTGCTCTCTGTTTTCCCCTGCTATGTCTCCCATCTCTCTACTTTTGATGACTTTCCCTTGGCTTGTTGTAAGTAATCCAACCTTCCTAATTGTGGGGGTCCTTGCAAATTAAACTTAGTACATGAGTATTGTGGACCAAAAGGAGGGCCTGCTTTTAGCAAAATATTCTTTTATGTTCTTTCTGCTTTGAGAAGTACATAGCAAAGCAAGATTGTTTGTGTTTTGTCTGTAGAATCCATCATCCTGCTGCTTTTCTTTGTTTTTCTTAGTTGCTTCATACTGTAGTTGTGGTAGAACACGCTGTAGTTCCAAGGAGAAGGCAATGGCACCCCACTCCAGTACTCTTGCTTGGAAAATCCCATGGATGGTAGAGCCTGGTAGGCTGCAGTCCATGGGGTCGTTGAGGGTCGGACACAAATGAGTGACTTCACTTTCACTTTTTACTTTCATGCATTGGAGAAGGAAATGGCAACCCACTCCAGTGTTCTTGCCTGAAGAATCCCAGGGATGGGAGAGCCTGGTGGGCTGCCTATGGAGTCGCACAGAGTCGGACACTACTGAAGTGACTTAGCAGCAGCAGCAGCCCTAGTTCCGAAGTACAAGAAACTCCGCTTTAACCAACCACCATGCAGTTAGTTGTAAAACAAAGATTTCCAACTTCTCTTAAGAAAAACTGTTCTTTCCCACTTCTCTCATTTTTAAAGAATTCTCCCCTGTTACTTATAACCTCATTCCTGGAAACAAATTTTTTATCCATTATATACGTAGTTTATTTTCCAGTAAGTGTAGGCCTGACTCAGTCTAGGAAATGACAGCCAAGAAATGAGTTTCTTTAAGTGATTGGCAATGACAAGAGTTAAACTGGGATTGATATTAAATATGATTAGGGCCCAGAACATTTTACCCAGGATTCTGGGGTTCTATCCTCCTCAGATTATCCATTTGGCAGCAAAGGACTATAGATGTTCTAGGCTTCATATCTGCATACCACATACATGATAGAGAGGAAGAGACGAAATCTGATTTCTGGGATTCACGTGTCACTGAGAATTATCTTTACTGAACTTATTTGATATAGTGTTGTACTGGACTGATTGGTGAAGTCAGGTTATATGCTTCATTTGTGGAAAAAGACAAAGCTTTCTTGTAAAATGTGGATCAACAAGAAGTAGCAAGGTTGAGGAAAAAAAGGGGAAGGATGCTGGGTACATCTCAACTATTCATAAGAATTCAATACAGAAAAGAAATGTATGTATGTGAAGTAAATTATGAAAGTCACCCTATAAATGAAATTCAGCACAATACAAATTGCTAAGTTCCTTTTAAAAATTCTTAAAAATATGCCATTCTTAAAAATCATGTCATAATAAATCTCAGTGTGACAACTTTATTTTTATCAAAATTGATCACATGGAAGCAAAAATTTCCATTTTCATTATTCAAGGTGTTATTAAATCAAAAATTACTTACCCCTATGAAAATTTACATAATTAATATTTAATCACTAAGTGTTGAAAAAGTCATAAAGATGTCTGATCATTGACTTTGAAGATATCACTCTGATTAATAAATCAGTTTTAGTGCTTGCCAAGCTTTATTCTTTAGGTATATCTATCGGCATTGATTTTCTAGCATGGATGTAGAGTGAATTTTCCTTAAAAAGTTATTCTGCCAGCATTTATTTATAAGTGTATCTCATTTTTAAAATAAATAGAATTATGTTACTCAACCTGCCTGTCTCAAAGAAATATGCATGTTATATTTATAGTGATCAGTATAATTCTACATTTCATTTATGTAAGAAAGCAACAACCTGTAGATACTTCTTCATTTATATCTATTAAGTATTTAATTATTTGTAGAGGAAATATGTACTGCCAATAGTGTGTTAACTTGGAATAGATTCTCAAGAATATTAATTGCAACAATAATATTTTAAAACTTTTTGAAAACATAAAATATGCTGATATCTTTTTAATCCAGAAAAACCTGGGCAAAGTTTTAAGTTCTCACTCAACTAAATGGAATAATTTATATAGTATAATAAAAGACATTACTGATGATTTACATAGGAAATGATATATTGGAGCAGTTCCTGAGATGAAATTCTTGCAGGGGAAGTATCCTTGAGAATGTGGCATGTGGAATGGGCTAGAACTTATGTATTTGAGTTATGGCAATGAATACATTCCTGTTGCAAGTATGACAATTCACTTGCCTGGCTGAAGTGGGTATATAGTGTCGGTGAGCAAAATGAAGTAATTGAGGCTTAATAACAGATCAGATTACCAGAGAATTCACAAATACTTCTTGAATTTCTCTGGAAATAGAGGATTTTTTTAACTGCTGTGTTTGAATAAAATTTATATCCTGTGAGACACTTTTGTACAAAATAAGACAGTGATTAATAATACATACTAAATAAGACAGTAGTATCTGCCAAGTCCCCTCAATTATGTAGGAAGATTATCATAAATCCATCATACAAAACCCCCTACATTTGTAAATGTAGAACTGTTCTCATGATTATACAGTCATGTGATTATCTAAATTTTGGCCTCTAGACCCTTGTAAGCAAATCCTCTGTAGGTCTTGCACCCCTTCTGGCACTTCTAAGTATTTCAATAAATATGGAATAAGTCAAACATTAAGAAAGCTGTCTCTCAGATAATTCAAGTTCTTTGGCCCTTTTTGTTTGGGGCTACTATATTGTGTCAACTGATCTTTCATTTTTCAATTTCAAAAATACTTTGATATATAAACTGACTATTTCAGAGGATGCTTACAAAACTTAAAAAATGACAGTGGGATGTGATATGTGGTTTGCTTAATTTTGATGTGAACAGAGCTTAAGAGTAATGATATGGACATCTTCTATCTGCCATAAAAGTTATTAGAGTTGCTGTTAAGGAATATGGCTCTTTGATAATTCAGACAAAATACCTGTTTTAAATAAATGGGAAAGTGAATTCCCTAAATTAAAAGTAAAAAAAAAATATTCAATATCAACAGCACTATTCTTCAAATCAAGTAATGTCAGTGCATAAAATCTCATAGCCTGGTTAAAATTTGAGAAAAGAGAACATTTCCTTATGCCCTAAGGCATGGGATTTTACCTAAGCNTCTGTCTCTTATACACATCTAAATTAAAAGTAAAAAAAAAATATTCAATATCAACAGCACTATTCTTCAAATCAAGTAATGTCAGTGCATAAAATCTCATAGCCTGGTTAAAATTTGAGAAAAGAGAACATTTCCTTATGCCCTAAGGCATGGGATTTTACCTAAGCCATTACAGACTATAAGGTACTTACACCCCAAGATAGATTTAATATTTCTTCCTCTTGCTGCTTAATTAATTTTGAAAAGCTGGCCCTCAAATACAGAATTGCCAAAATATATATTTTTAAATTTTAATACATTAAAAAGTATGTTTCCAGTTGTATTGTTAGAAATTTAGCAATGGAAGGTAGTAATAAGATTATAAATGATGTTCAACAAAAGTCAGTGTTAAGCCTTTGCTCTGGCCCTTAGATCTGTGTGAACTTTGTAAGATCCTTAAACATTTTGTCTTGGATTGCATGTCACCAAAATGGCAAAGATATTTATATGTTTTAAAAAGCTACTATAAAGGTTAAAAATGCATTCACGTACAAAGTTACAGATAGTTTGTATATGTGTATGTATATGTATGGTTTCCTTGGTGGCTCGGTATTAAAGAACCCGTTTGCCAAGGCAAGAGACATAGCTTTCGATCTCTGGTTGGGAAAAATCCCCTGGAGAAGGAAATGGCAACCCACTTTAGTATTCTTGCCCAGGAAATCCCATGGATAGAGCCTGGTGAGCTACAGTCCATGGAGTCACAAAAAAGAGTCAGAAATGACTTAATGACTAAACAACAACATGTGTATGTATAGAGCTGTTGTTAACAGATGTAGCTTAACAAGATGATATTTGTTCATGTATTGCCTCTGTATACTTCCACATTGTATGGATGTATACAGTTTAATTTGAAAGTGAAAGTTGCTCAATTCTGTCCGACTCTTTGCAACCCTATGGACTTAGCCCACCAGGCTCCTCTGTCCATTCCATTTTCCAGGGGAGCTTCCCACCCCGGGGATCAAACCTGGGTCTCCTGCATTGCAGCCAGATTCTTTACCGTCTGAGATGCTAGGGAAGACCCACAATCTCATTTAATACATACATATATGTGTTAATGCATATACATATGTGTACATATGCATACACATAGATTGCTGCCATGCATTTGCATAGTTTTCAGTAAACTTTTTTTTTTTTTTTGGAGGAGAAAATAGCAGTCCACTCCAGTACTCTTGCTTGGAAAATCCCATGGATGGAGGAGCCTGGTAGGCTACAGTCCACAGGGTCAAAAGAGTCGGACACAACTGAGCAACTTCACTTCAAACTATTTGTTAGAACAGTTTTGGGATTTAAGCAAAACTAAGCAGAAAGCATAAAGTTCCCATATATCCTCAGACCTACACCACAGCCCCACCTTAATACACACACATATATCTTTCCCTGTTATCAGCATCCTACATCACTGTGGTATGTTTGTTAACAATCAGTGAATCTACAGTAATACATCACTGTCACTGCAAGTCCATAGTTTACAATCAACCTCACTCTTGGTGTTGTACCTTTTATCAGTTTTGACAACCATATAATGACATGTGTCTACCCTAATCAAAGAAAATAATTTCATTTTCTAATAATCTGCTGTGTGCTACCAATCATACATCTCTCCTCTGTGCATTTTTATGTGCTATACAGATATATAGCACTGAGTTTACCATCATGTCTAGGTAGGAAGAAATAAAAGATTTAAGTATAGTCATAGTTTCATCTCTATATCTAATGATATTTAATAAGGACTTCTTTTCCCAATATATGAATTATTGTTAACTAATAGCATACATCCTATCATTTTGCCTTTTCATGCTGTTCATGAGGTTCTCAAGGCAAGAATACTGAAGTGGCTTGACATTCCCTTCTCCAGTGGACCACGTTCTGTCAGACCTTTCCACCACGACCCGCCTGTCTTGGGTTCCCCCGCAGGCATGTCTTGGTTTCTTTGAGTTAGACAAGGCTGTGGTCCTAGTGTGATTAGATAGACTAGTTTTCTGTATGGTTTCGGTGTGTCTGCCCTCTGGCAACACCTACCATCTTACTTGGGTTTCTTTTACCTTGAACGTGGGGTATCTTTTCACAGCTGCTCCAGCACAGCTGCTGTTCAACAGTATGTGAACCGTGAACTTCCTGATGTTTAAGCTGGCTTTAGAAAAGGCAGAGGAACCAGAGATCAAATTGCCAACATCCGCTGAATCATGAAAAAAGCAAGAGAGTTCCAAGAAAACATCTATTTCTGCTTTATTGACTATGCCAAAGCCTTTGATTGTGTGGGTCACAATAAACTGTGGAANGAGCGTACAGTGACTTAACTGAAGACAAACGTATTGAGCATTTGCCCTGCCCGACAGAGGAATAAACCAACTCAAGAAAACTTGGTTTGAAAGTGAAGTGGCTGGCTGGCTATGTCCTAATAAAGCCCTGTAATCAAAAGCACTTCGTGTCGTACTTCAACAGCGCTTCATTCGTCAAATGTTTCCAGAACATCCAATCCACTTCTTAACTTCTGTTTACTTGATCATCGTCTCCGCCACCTACCCCTGCTTTATTCCAGTCTTTGATCTAAGTCTCAGATGATGACAAAGGAGTTGGCTTATCCTGACTCACTGCTCAGGATGCCAGCACCTCCCCATTATAGGAGAGAACACCGAAGGGGATCTAATGGCATCAGTCTCTGCCTGAACGGTAACTCGGACACCAGTAGCCTCGTAGATTTCCTGATTGCGCATCTCATCTTTCGTGGCCATTCACCCACCCGGCTTGATCTGGGGGTGATGCTTTTTGACTTGCCAAATCCAACACCCATCACAACTCAGCATCTTTACCGAAAATATTCAGCAAACATCTAGACACATACATGCCATGAAATGTGGTCCCTGAACCAAATCTTCACTGAGAAACTCCCCAAGCACCCATTTAGTAAAAGCCAAGGACTTGAGTATCACCAGACCCAGGAGACAGAAATACCTTGCTACTTTCTCTTCCCAGTAACTGTCTTTTTTCCTCAAAGAACTCAATCAACTATTTCTGCCATAAAACATCTTTTCAGAAAAAAACTAGTTATTTTTTTGTATCATGATGTCCTTTCTGATCATTGATATCAGTTTACATAAATGTTAAAATGCATTATCCTTATCCTTCCAAATGAGGACTCAATAATATTAACAGTCACCCTCTCTCTCTGTACCTCTCTCTCTCTCCCCTACACACACACACACACACACACACACAGACACACACACACCTTTACACAGCATCTTCTCCTCCTTTACATCCAGGGTAGAGAGAAAGAAATAAAAAATTAAAACATATTAGGTATCGCCTTTCAGCGTGCCTGCTAAGACAATAAAGCCACACTGTAAGCTGAATCATCGGAGTCCGCTGCTCTTATTGCTCTCTTTGCTGGTATTGCTTCATGGATATTAGAACCCTTAGGGATATTGGAATATGAATAAAGATTTTTTTTAAATCAGCTAGGTTTTTTTTTCCTTGGTTCTGTTTCTAAAAATAATGCAGTTTGCAAAAAACAGAAGGTTTGGTTTATAACACAAACAAAATTGTTACATTCTGAATGGGTTGTAAGTACCTGATTCTTTGCCTTTTTACTCATCCCTGCAAAAAAAAAAAAAAAAATCTGCAAATCCATTTGCTAACCAGCTGTACCTCTGTGCGGAACAGATAACAACCTGGAAGAGCCAGGGTTTGCTGTGAATCGGCACTGATAGGCCTGAATCTCATAGCTTTTTTTAAATGCTAATGACAAGAAACATTTCCAAAGCCAAAACGCTCTTGTAGATCTGTCTTCCTCTATTATGACTGATATTTGCTTGTAAGTACATAGAACACTTGTTCCCGGTCCCTTATCTGCGGCGCCGCAGCATGCTGACCTACATACCGTTCAGCACAATATGACGCACAAACATCTTCTATATAATTTTTCATTTTCGACTTAAAAACAGTAGAAGCAAAATAGGATTGCTGCAAATCTAACAAAGAGATGGCATTATTTCCAAATAAAAATGTGCGTTTTTCCAAAGAATTTATTTGTCTAGCAGCATGAAGTTCGTACATAGCAATGCTAGGGAGAGAGTGCTAAATTGTGATTAGGAAGGAAAGACTTAGGGAGGGAAAAAAAACCCATCTTTTCTGCTCCCTGAGCATAATTAAGCTAACTTCTTTCTCACCACAATTAGAAGTTCAGCTTTTCTGAACCGTGTTTTTGCAGTGTCACGAAATGTGGCAGTGAGAGTAATGCTGAAATCCATGCAGTAATAATAACAAAGGAAGAAGGGTAGAAAGTGACACGGGAGCTGTGGGAAGGAAAGAAGGCGTCTATTTTCACACTTGCCATTGTAGAACACTCCAAACCGAGTCACTTATCCTTTTGAATTTCTTGCGGCTACGGCTACCATGTTGGAGGCTCTCCCACCCTTAAAAGGATCCTTGGGTTTCCAGCAAAACTGTTAACAGCTGCAGCTGAGGCCTTAAGCTGGTGGCTGTCTGATGACCCAGCCTCCTTAATGCTCTGCCAGACCACTGTAATTGCAAATACAGGAAAAAGGAGGACTGTATTTCTAAAACAGCATCACAAAAGAGACCAGCAAAGGCACCACCAAGGTCAAAAGGGCAAAGAGGGTGAAAACCCCTCATTAACTGGGAAGGCAGCTGGAACTCTCCACTCACACCCCTTCCCTTGGCCAAGAAGAGGTGGCTTCCGCGTGCACCTGGGTTGAATTTTTAATGATAAGCTGGTTTTGTTTTCCAAGTTTGATGCTTCTAAAACAATTGGAAAATCCCCAAGTACAATAAAAATGGCTTGGGTTTTGGCCCAAGCGACCTCTCTCCTTGCACTTTAAGTAATACGATTCCTAATTATCTTGAGGGGCCCGGAAGAGGAGGGCTGCAGCAAATACTTCTGCCACCGGCTGGATGCTGACAATAGGTTCTGAGCACAGTTCACCCTCTGAATCATTGTGTCATGGTTCTCTAAAAGTAGAGCAGCCTTTTGCAAAGGAGTGATTTGAATTTGACCATCTACTCTTTTCCAAAAACCCAAATCAAAGATAAAATACATTTTTCACACTTTTTGCAGTTGTGTAGCTATTCTGCTTCATTGTCTGCACCAGCCAAATTTACCCATCGCCTGCCAGGCCCCTGCTTATCCATGAGCAGTGTTAACCCAGCCTTTTACAGTCTCTGTGTGGTGCAGGGAGGGCACTCTGGCTGAGAGTCTGGAGACCCTGGGTTTTCATCCTGGCTCTGCCACCAATAAGCTGTGTGACTTTGAGCAAATCACTTGACCTCTCTGAACCTGTATCTTTGGAGTTTGGCCTAGTTAAATGATGAGAGCTCTTCTGGATGTAAAATTCGACAATTGGCTCCCCATACATCCTTTTCATTTGGGACCACTTATCTCACCACTGTTGGCTCGTGTTAACTGCTAAACACCACAGAACAACTTTCTGAGTGCTTATTCCAGATGATCCTGAGAGCTCTCAGAAAGCTTTGTCTTTCTGCACCACCATAGATATACTTAAGTGATAACCAGCTCCCACTTTCCTGTACATTGCTAATGACAATGTTATACTCCCACAAGAGCACCATAGGTCTAGCTTATTAATGGTCTATGCTAATGCAATTTCCAGAAAGTATGTTGTTATTAAATTTTCTGAAATTTCAACACAGCAAAACAACATATAACTGCTTGATAAATTACTCTGAATAGATTTAGTAATTTGTGTAAGGGTGGCTCTCATTNAAAAAAAAAAAAAAAAATCTGCAAATCCATTTGCTAACCAGCTGTACCTCTGTGCGGAACAGATAACAACCTGGAAGAGCCAGGGTTTGCTGTGAATCGGCACTGATAGGCCTGAATCTCATAGCTTTTTTTAAATGCTAATGACAAGAAACATTTCCAAAGCCAAAACGCTCTTGTAGATCTGTCTTCCTCTATTATGACTGATATTTGCTTGTAAGTACATAGAACACTTGTTCCCGGTCCCTTATCTGCGGCGCCGCAGCATGCTGACCTACATACCGTTCAGCACAATATGACGCACAAACATCTTCTATATAATTTTTCATTTTCGACTTAAAAACAGTAGAAGCAAAATAGGATTGCTGCAAATCTAACAAAGAGATGGCATTATTTCCAAATAAAAATGTGCGTTTTTCCAAAGAATTTATTTGTCTAGCAGCATGAAGTTCGTACATAGCAATGCTAGGGAGAGAGTGCTAAATTGTGATTAGGAAGGAAAGACTTAGGGAGGGAAAAAAAACCCATCTTTTCTGCTCCCTGAGCATAATTAAGCTAACTTCTTTCTCACCACAATTAGAAGTTCAGCTTTTCTGAACCGTGTTTTTGCAGTGTCACGAAATGTGGCAGTGAGAGTAATGCTGAAATCCATGCAGTAATAATAACAAAGGAAGAAGGGTAGAAAGTGACACGGGAGCTGTGGGAAGGAAAGAAGGCGTCTATTTTCACACTTGCCATTGTAGAACACTCCAAACCGAGTCACTTATCCTTTTGAATTTCTTGCGGCTACGGCTACCATGTTGGAGGCTCTCCCACCCTTAAAAGGATCCTTGGGTTTCCAGCAAAACTGTTAACAGCTGCAGCTGAGGCCTTAAGCTGGTGGCTATCTGATGACCCAGCCTCCTTAATGCTCTGCCAGACCACTGTAATTGCAAATACAGGAAAAAGGAGGACTGTATTTCTAAAACAGCATCACAAAAGAGACCAGCAAAGGCACCACCAAGGTCAAAAGGGCAAAGAGGGTGAAAACCCCTCATTAACTGGGAAGGCAGCTGGAACTCTCCACTCACACCGCCTTCCCTTGGCCAAGAAGAGGTGGCTTCCGCGTGCACCTGGGTTGAATTTTTAATGATAAGCTGGTTTTGTTTTCCAAGTTTGATGCTTCTAAAACAATTGGAAAATCCCCAAGTACAATAAAAATGGCTTGGGTTTTGGCCCAAGCGACCTCTCTCCTTGCACTTTAAGTAATACGATTCCTAATTATCTTGAGGGGCCCGGAAGAGGAGGGCTGCAGCAAATACTTCTGCCACCGGCTGGATGCTGACAATAGGTTCTGAGCACAGTTCACCCTCTGAATCATTGTGTCATGGTTCTCTAAAAGTAGAGCAGCCTTTTGCAAAGGAGTGATTTGAATTTGACCATCTACTCTTTTCCAAAAACCCAAATCAAAGATAAAATACATTTTTCACACTTTTTGCAGTTGTGTAGCTATTCTGCTTCATTGTCTGCACCAGCCAAATTTACCCATCGCCTGCCAGGCCCCTGCTTATCCATGAGCAGTGTTAACCCAGCCTTTTACAGTCTCTGTGTGGTGCAGGGAGGGCACTCTGGCTGAGAGTCTGGAGACCCTGGGTTTTCATCCTGGCTCTGCCACCAATAAGCTGTGTGACTTTGAGCAAATCACTTGACCTCTCTGAACCTGTATCTTTGGAGTTTGGCCTAGTTAAATGATGAGAGCTCTTCTGGATGTAAAATTCGACAATTGGCTCCCCATACATCCTTTTCATTTGGGACCACTTATCTCACCACTGTTGGCTCGTGTTAACTGCTAAACACCACAGAACAACTTTCTGAGTGCTTATTCCAGATGATCCTGAGAGCTCTCAGAAAGCTTTGTCTTTCTGCACCACCATAGATATACTTAAGTGATAACCAGCTCCCACTTTCCTGTACATTGCTAATGACAATGTTATACTCCCACAAGAGCACCATAGGTCTAGCTTATTAATGGTCTATGCTAATGCAATTTCCAGAAAGTATGTTGTTATTAAATTTTCTGAAATTTCAACACAGCAAAACAACATATAACTGCTTGATAAATTACTCTGAATAGATTTAGTAATTTGTGTAAGGGTGGCTCTCATTTATGTAAGATGCCTAAATCCATTTAAAGTTAATTTCTAATTTTCTTATATTTATGTCATTCAGAAATACACTGCTGGTCCAGGAGCAATCTTTCCAAAACCCAAGTGAACTATTAATTTAGTTTGGGTTAAAGCATAAAATGTTAACAGTGTACACTATCCGCAGTTCAGCAACTCTTCACAATTTCTTCCAAACACAGTCTATGAATTTTTTTCTCACTTGACTGAGATTTTGTATAGCATCTCTGTTTTTATCTTAAATTCAAGGCAAAAGATAGATGGATTTATTAAATGAGAGTTCCTAGAAAATATCAAGTTAGCATAAGAATTTTCATGGACTAAGCAATCTGCCTTTTATATTGCTGTCATTGTTTTAGATGAAAATACAGTCCAAAATTCTAGGTCCCCTTCCTTAAGCTTCTATTTATAAAATACACCCAGATGAAGATTGTCCTTCTTCATTGTCACTGTTGTTTAAAAATAATCACTGTGTTGTTGACTTCTGTCTGAACTGTGCTAGGCTCTACAGGTAGAACCATTTATATAGATATAACTGTTGCCCACAAAAGGCAGAGAGACGACAGAAAGATGGATTCACCTGCAGATTTGGAGCTATAAGCCACAAATAGAATTCCTATGAGAAAAAAAATAAAATAAAATAAAATAAAAAAAAGAATTCCTATGAGAAGTGTGAAAGGTGTTGAATTTTAAACACTGTTCTCTGGTAATATCTATGCTTTAGGCTTCAGCAAAGAGTTAATCACACACATACACACTCACATACACTCTCTCTCTCTCACACACACTTGAGTGCACACCAACATAGCAGTGACTTAAAAAATGACTCAAACACAAAACTGAAATTTCTGCTAGGGGACAATTTCTTACAGAATTGTGGAAGTCCATGAATAAGTTGGAAAGTCAATGAGATGACTGATTTTCACTTTCTTTTAACAAATTCATTTATGTGTCTATGAAGTTACTGGGTTCTTACTATGTGCCAAACAGCATGCTTTGCTAAGTTCAATACAATTCATGAGAGAAATAAAAAGCTCAAGAAAGAACTCACTCTGATTCCTAAAACTCTTTCATTGCAAAATTTGCAAACCAAGTAAAATGGCTATGCTATTATATTGCTAATAAAATAGCTTAAATCTAACTTTTAAAATTAAAAAAAACAACAATGAAAGAGATACTCCTTAGCTGTCTTTTTATGTTACAACTTGAAATATTTCAAAATTTTATCCCAAGTATCCTTTTGTAGTAAACAGAATATATGATCCATTGCATTTAACTTTGAAGGTAAATTAGTCTAATAACTCTGGATTAACAGTAGGTGACTCAAATCACTGTCAGACTTGATCTTCAGCTGGGTATCTCGCTGCGGTTATTTGTGTTCAGTTGTGTCCAACTCTCTGCGACCCCATGGACTGCAGCCCACCAGGCTCCTCTGTCCATGGAATTTTCCAGGCAAAATACTGGAGTAGGTTGCCATTTCCTACTCCAGGGGGTCGTCCCAACTCAGGGATGAAACCTGCATCTCTCATGCCTCCTGCATTGGCAGGCGAGTTTTTTTACTACTAGCGCCANAAATACTGGAGTAGGTTGCCATTTCCTACTCCAGGGGGTCGTCCCAACTCAGGGATGAAACCTGCATCTCTCATGCCTCCTGCATTGGCAGGCGAGTTTTTTTTACTACTAGCGCCACCTGGGAAGGCTTGGGTGTGCGCTTTTGAGAAAACTGGCCATTAGAGTTACTGGAAAGGCACCTAAGGAGGGCCACGTTCCAAACAAGGCATAGCAGCTAATGCTGCAGACACGGCCCCTGAAGGCCCATCTCAGCACCGTTTCAATGCGGCGACCGTGGGTCTGGAGATGGCATGCTAGTGACATCAGGAGAGCTTCCCCACTCCTCCCGGGTATTCCGAGAAAGCTTTGTTCTACAGTTATCTCAGCCGTAACTAGAGTGATCACATAGCTCATTTGCTCAGGACATCCCAGTTTACTCCTGTTATCCCAACATAATCATTAATAGTTTCCCCAAAAGAATAGTTTCCCCTAGCCCTGGCAAGGGATGATTAATTACACAGGTCCCCAAACATAATACAATCTATGATACATACTCCAAACGCTGCTCCATTAGAACAAACTCCAGTCCTGCCCAGCACTAGAAATGGGGCAGTCTGCAAAGTTACAGACACGTGCTGGAATTTATCATCCTCTTCTCCTATGCAAAGGTCCTGTTCTTCAAAGAAACTGGCTAAACAAGCTACCCTGTCTGATTCATGGGCGTGACCTATCGGCATCCCGCCTATCAGACCATAACTTTCCTCTACTCACACCCATCAGATTTACTAAACATTCCTGGGATGAACTGAGCTCTATTGGATTCTGCACAAGACTGGACTCTGTCCTGGATTTCTTAAGAATAAAAAAATGTGTCGCACTCACCTTGGTGTCTCCCGGTGCCTTTAGCATGCAGCCTTATGTGTAGGAGCCACTCCATAAGCATTTGTTGAAATTCTGGAACATCCAGTCAAAACACCTGGATGGTTGGCCAAATTCTCTACTTTCTTTCCAGCTATTTATCATGATGTAGATCCAAAGAAATCCAGAAAACAGACAAATGCCAGGCCTGAGCACATCCATGGGGAGAAGGGCCCAGGTGCACATGGATGGAAACAACATGTACTCTTAAACCTTTTCGTCCCTCCTAGTAGCTTCTCAATCTATCTTCATGTTCTTTTCTAAGGCAGCTAATTGGCCACGTTCTACAAACCACATATTCTAGAGGTAGGAGCCAGGTCTTCCCCAACAAACCCATCAACAAAACCGTTGTTTCCACCTGGATATCCTGGACAAATAAAGTCAAGGGTCAAGAAATAATCTTGCTAAAGAAATAATAGTACTTGCTATTCCCTTGTACAGCATCTCTGGAGGTCTTTGGCAAATTAAGGAGGAGATAATGAGAGATTTTAAAGGCATGTTTTGCTCATTCTGACGTTGGAAAAGAATTGACGTTTATCCACGAGGTATGAAGAGGATTTGCAATATCTGAGTCAACCCTTACAAATTGTGCTGAAGCATTTTGCCCTCAGTTTTCACATTCTCAGATTTTAATTTGTGATTTCTGAAATCATATCTTTAACATGCTTGTGATTACTTTTTTCAGATCACTCAGGCAGACTAAATAAATGCAGTGAGTGTGCCTAATGGCTTTTATGAACCGACCACATTGGGACGGAATCAAAACCATCATGTAATTTGGCATCATCTGGAAAGAAAAAGAGTTTCTACAACATCCGTCCATCTTTGAAAACAACAAGAAAGCAAAGTGCATTTCAAGCGGAAAGAAGGGATATAAAGCCCTGGGCCCTGGATACCAGACTCCACATTCACACAACGTGTTCTTTCGGGAGGTTTGAGCCGGGGTGCTTTCTCCTTTCATCGGCCAACATAAAAGTGGTTTCAGCAAGATGTAGGGAACAAAGAAAGACTTTCATTTACAAAAGCAAGTCTAACGGCACAGTGTCTGTTAGAAACTTTTCTTTACACCGCACCTGGCATTATTTTTAACTATCTCTGGAACAGAATCGGCTGTGCCAACTCTGACAAGGAGAGAGAGTGTTTCTGCCTCCAACGCAGAGGCCTCTGCCATGCACCTTTGAACCCCAAGCTCACATCAGCAAAGTCATCCTGACTGAAGGACCCCGGAGGAGAGCAGCGGGGGTGGAGTGCTTGGTGGAGGCTGGTGGGACTGCCACCAGGATCTCTGGGCTGAGCCCTCTGCAGTCTGTGCCCGCTCCCAACTGCCTTTGACAAAGCTCAGTGTTTTGTCTCAGTGTTTGGACTTTGAACTAGCCTCGCAAATAGAAAATGGATAAAACTGAATTGGGGAAATTTGGGGGGGGGGAATTTTTTCATTCTCCCCTGGTCAAGATTTTTTTATTTTAATATCTCTAACTTAATCCAAAAGCATTATCCTTGCTATTTTTTAATTAAAATAATTAGGTGTGTAGTTTTGTCCTGCTCTGCTAAAGAGAACAAATCCAATTGATGAGTTAGTCTCATTCAAGCTGAGAGGGAAACACACAGGGACAGTGTTTCTTTGAATACATCACTTCATCTTTTCCTCCATCAAACTCTGCCACTGATACCAAAAGAATCTCGGCTCGGATCATCTCACACTTCATTCTGACTGTAATGCAGGTCTACAGTGCTCCAGGAGGAGCCTAACATTACTATCTTGCGCATTTTAGTTGGATGTGAGCATTTTATTTCAACACATTTGAATGCTGATCATTAAGGAAGAGAAAGTTTGGGGCAACAAAGCCTGCAGACGCTGGCCATCAGCCACAGGTGATTGCAGATCCAGCATCATCTTCTGCGTTGATCACACAGATGCAGACAGAGCTAATTAGCTATTCCAACTAAGCCTGACAAAGGCATCCTGTGGCAAGCTATGTGCCTGCTGCTGCTGCTAAGTCGCTTCAGTCGTGTCCGACTCTGTGAGACCCCACAGATGGCAGCCCATTGGGCTCCGCCATCCCTGGGATTCTCCAGGCAAGAACACTGGAGTGGGTTGCCATTTCCTTCTCCAATGCATGAAAGTGAAAGTGAAAGGGAAGTCGCTCAGTCGTGTCTGACTCAGTGACCCCATGGACTGCAGCCCACCAGGCTCCTCCGTCCATGGGCGTTTCTAGGCAGGAGCACTGGGGTGGGGGGCCATCGCCTTCTCCAAGCTATGTGCCGAATTTGCTCTTAAAGGAGATGCTGCAGTTAACCCATACGACAGCTTCTTAGGGTTGGAATTAACCTCGAGTCAACTTTAAATGGGTTGCTGCTATTTAGTCACTAAGCTGCCTCCGACTCTGTGACCCCATGGACTGCAGCACACCAGGCTCCTCTGTCCTCCACTATCTCCCAGAGTTTGCTCAAACTCATGATCATTGAGTCAGTGATGTCCATGTCATCCTCTGCCGACCCCTTCTCCTTTTGCCTTCAACCTTCCCCAGCTTTTCAATCTTTTCCCAACTTTAAATCACAAAATAAAATAAAATACATGTTTTGCAACAAGTAAAATCTAAAGTAAGAATCGTTTCTGGTTACGTATGCCATTACCCCTAAACAGTCCAGAATTTAGCCAGAACTCTGGAGACTCCAAATATTAAAACCACAGCTTTTTCCCTGTGATTTTCCAACTTTGAAAAAAACCCAATGTTATCTCCCATACCTACAAGCCTGTAACTTGGGACGTTCAAATGATGAGTTTGCTCCCTCTGCCTAAGAGCCCTGCCCACCCTCCGTCTCAGGGATGACCTCAGGCTGCCTGCCCTTCTGACTACAGAAGCTCCGACCAGCTCAGCCAGAAGCAAACCCTGACTTTGCCATGCGCCCCTGAACTGCCGGAGTGCCTGGAAAACCTCGTTGCAGAGGGCAGTGAAGGAATCAGTGGCCAGTTCCAAAAATCCTTGCCTGCCCTCCAAGGGCCGGCTTGCAAGAGAAGCGCCCACGTCCACCCCGGGGCTGCGCCTTCACTGGCCCTCTCTGCCCACAGCGGTCATTCCCTCTGCGTGGAGTTGAGGCATTTCCTGGGCAGGAAGACCCCGCCTGAACTTGACCAAGCGTATCAGGGTCACTGGAGCTGGGAGCTGCACTCCGAGCTTCTCTGCTCCGCACACTTAGTTGAAGCGGGGAGGGGGTGGGACAGGAAAGATTCACACAGATGTAGAGTGAACATTTATGTCCTGCAGGGATACCCTTGAAACTTGTTAAAAACTGTCAGTCAAGACATCTGGTCAGCTGTCCTCACCCATATTGGGGTTTTGAGGCTACTGCTATGCCCCAATATGCTTTGAACACTGCCAATCTGCTTTCTCCACAGAAGCAGTCGCGTATCCCGGTTGGTTTCTCAGCCCGGCCCCAGCCCTGGTGTCATCGCCTCACGTCCCAAGCAAAACAAAACAGCACACACTGCGGCACGTGCCCCTGGCTGATGGAGCGGCCGGGCAAACCTTGCGCGATCAGGGACGGGGCCGACTGGCTTCGGCCGGGTCCATCTTGCAGCCTGCAAAACAGTCAGCTGTCGCCAGGGCCAGGCGGCAGATGGACAGTTTGCCTCCAATTTCCGGGCCGGCGCCAAACCCTTTAGAAGCTTTGGCAGCCGAGCGCCATCAGGCAGCAGCTTTGATGTCCTGCAGATGGCCATGCGGCCGCTGCGCCTCTGCGTCCCGACCGGCCCAGGGCTTACTTTCAGGCGGCGTTCACTCTGGCCCGGCCCGCGGTCAGCCAGGGGCGTGGGGCTCTGGGCGGCGGGGCACTGGACGCCAGCCGAGAGCACCAGTAGCTTCCATGTCCACGCGGACAGTAGCTAAAAAATGCTATTTTTAAAAAAAGAGTAACACGCGCACACACACACCCCTGCGCTGATTCTTCCCACTCTAGACTTCCAGACATATGCAGGGGTCTTCACCTTTCCCCAGGTCACTATCCAGCCCCAAGCCAGTCCTCTGCCTTCCTCCCGGGTACCCGAGAGCCTTCTCAGACATTTAGCAAAGCCTTCCACCCGTATCCACTCCATGTAGATGGCACAGGCATCTAGAGGAAACCAGAGGTGCTTTAAAACAGAGCACAACTGCACAAACTTCCTTAAAAAACGGAGACAGGCTCACAGAGGCAGAACAGGGCTTCTGTTCCCAGAGGGGAAAGCAAGGGGGTAGGCGGAGGGAAAAGCTAGGAGCCCGAGACTAGCAGCCACGCTGCTGCCTGTGAAATAAACAAGGCCCCGTGCACAGCACAGGGAGCTAGATCCAACCTCTTGTAAGGAACTGTCCTGAAGAAGAATCGGAAAACAGGTGTGCGTATGTGTAGCTGATCACCTTGCTGTGCATGTGAAACTATCTCAACACTGTAAAGCACCTGTACTTCAACAAAAGAGAGGCAGAGAGCAAGAAAAAGCTAAAGCAGGGGCTGCTCCCCCCTTCCTGCAGACTTCCTGGTACACTGGATATTTTCTCCTTCCCGGGGCACAGGTCGAGCCTGCAGACAGTCTCAGACCATCTCTTCCCCTGGCCGTGCCGTGCCACCCAGAGAGGCAGCGACTGGACAGCCTCAGCATAATCAGGATTGCAGACCGGGAGGTTTTTAATTTGGTGTCCACGTGAAGACCCTCTCCAAGTTCCGCTTCATCCGGGTCTGACTTGCCCCAAGCCTCAGAGCAGAACAAAGCGTCATCTTCGAGGCAATCAGACTCATCTCAGGCCCAGAATAGCCCAGAGTACTCTGTCAGAAAGCTGAGCCTGGAGGTCTTCCAAGCAGAGCCCTCACGCGTTTGGTAGGAGCAGTTAGGAATTCTGACTGCCTCTATTAGAAGCCATGTCACTGCACCAGAGAAGCAAGTGCGGGCTTCTCCCGCCTCCCAGATCAACCTGGAAACTTCCACTTCCCTCCACACCCTCCTGACAAGTGCGGCCGGCAGGGAGAGGTTTAGAGCAAGTGGCTGACAAAAATGAAAAGCAAACTCAGTGAAAATAAATTCAATCATGTGTGATTTCCAGCCTCTCAAAAGTAATAGAAATATTTGGTAAAAATATATAGATATAAATTGCCAATTAATGCAAACTGGTTAAAGCCAGTAAATGGAAAAAAATAAAAAGTTAATTAGAGCTTTTTGAAGCTTTGTTATATATACATCATTTGCAGGTGCTACAAAAGTGAAAAATAACCATTATAATTACTAGTATTCAAAGATTCACATTTTTCCCGTGTAATTTATTTAGGATTATCAGTTTCCTTGTAGTTATACAAAAGGCCTGTCAAGGTGTTTCCCACGTGTTTGGCTCGTCTGTGTTCCGAAAACAAGCCAAAATGCTGTTGTATTTCACCCAGTACAGGGAAGCCACTCCGAGGGAAAAAAAAAAAAAAAATTAGGGCAAGTTTTACCTGGCTCTCTATCTGGGTTAAATTATCTTACATATGTTTTAATTTTTTTTCTTGTTCTTTCTGTCTTCATCTCTGTCTCTCTCTCTTTGTTAAAATACATCTGTGTTTGTTGACTGCCCCAGATTATATCTAAGTGAGGAGTGGGTGTCCTAGCACCTGGTAAAGTATATGTAGCTCAACAATACGTGTCATTACATTATTTACAGCTCATTTTATGGTATTCAATAGTAAACTGCAAATTAACCCTTCAAGAGCCAGTTGGGGAAAACGCTCCGTGCGGCACAAGATATCCAACACAGCCTTTTTTTTTCCCCTGGCAGAATTGTTAAGAGTACATCTATAACTGTATTCATNCAGTGGAAACAGTGTCAGACTTTATTTTTGGGGCTCCAAAATCACTGCAGATGGTGACTGCAGCCATGAAATTAAAAGATGCTTACTCCTTGGAAGAAAAGTTATGACCAACCTAGATAGCATATTCAAAAGCAGAGACATTACTTTGCCAACTAAGGTCCATCTAGTCAAGGCTATGGTTTTTCCTGTGGTCATGTATGGATGTGAGAGTTGAACTGTGAAGAAGGCTGAGGCCGAAGAATTGATGCTTTTGAACTGTGGTGTTGGAGAAGACTGTTGAGAGTCCCTTGGACTTCAAGGAGATCCGACCAGTCCATTCTGAAGGAGATCAACTGTGGGATTTCTTTGGAAGGAATGATGCTAAAGCTGAAACTTCCGTAATTTGGCCACCTCATGCGAAGAGTTGACTCATTGGAAAAGACTCTGATGTTGAGAGGGATTGGGGGCAGGAGAAGAAGGGGACGACCAAGCATGAGATGGCTGGATAGCATCACAGACTTGATGGATGTGAGTCTGAGTGAACTCTGAGAGATGGTAATGAACGGGGAGGCCTGGCGTGCTGCGATTCATGGGGTCGCAAAGAGTCGGACACGACTGAGCAACTGAACTGAACTGAATAGCATACATTGCAAATATATATCACTAAAATGTATAGATATTGTCTTCTGAGTAAATACACACTTATGCTAAAGAGTTAACTAAATGCATAGTAACTATATACTTTTTTTTAACATAAATTATAGAAAATACAAATGGTATTATATGAAATCTCCTGTTATATATTCTGAATATAGGTCCTTTACTTGAAACATTTGAAATGATTTGTTTAGTTGCTAAATCCTATCTGACTCTTGGTGACTCAATGAACTAGAGCACTCCAGGCTTCCCTGTTCTTCACCATCACCCAGAGCTTGATCAAAGTCATGTCCATTGAGCCAGTAATGTCATCCAGTCACCTCATTCTCTGTTACCCCCTTCTCCTCATACCCTTAGTCTTTCCCAGCATCATGGTCTTTTCCAATGAGTCAGCTCTTTGAGTCAGGTGGATAAAGTACTGGAGCTTCAGCATCAATCTTTCCAATGAATATTCAGGGTTAATTTCCTTTAGGATTAACTGGTTTGATCTCCTTGCAGTCCAAGGGACTCTCAAGACTCTTCTCCAGCACCACTATTTGAAAGTATCAGTTCTTCTGTGTTCATCCTTCTCTATGGTGCAATTCTCACATCTGTATATGACTGCTGGAAACAGCTTTGACTATACAGATCTTTGTTAGCAAAGTGATGTCTCTGCTTTTTAATATGCTGTCAAGGTTTGACATAACTTTACTATCAAGGAGCAAGCGTTCCTTAATTTCATGGCTGCAGTCACCATCTTCAGTGTGATTTTGGAGCCCAAGAATATAAAATCTCCCCTTATTTCCATTTTTTTTTTCCCATCTATTTGCCATGAAGTGATGGGACTGGATGCCATGAACTTAGTTTTTTGAATGTTGAGTTTTAAGCCAGCTTTATCACTCTCCTCTTTTATTTTCATCAAGAGACTTTTTAGTTCTTTGCTTTCTGCCATAAGGGTGGTATCATCTGCATATCTGAGGTTATTGATATTTCTCCTGGCAGTCTTGATTCCATCTTGTGCTTCTTCCAGCCCAGCTTTGTGCATGTGTACTCTGCATAGAAGTTAAATAAGCATGGCAACTATATACAGCCTTGATGTACTGCTTTTCCAACTTTGACCCAGTCTATTGTTCCATAGCCAGTTCTAACTGTTGCTTCTTGACCTGCGTACAGGCTTCTCAGAAGACAGTAAGGTGATCTTGTAGTCTCATATATTTAAGAATTTTTCATAGTTTGCTGTGATCCACACAGTTGAAACCATTGGTCTACATAAACTATGATAAGCATAAACATTAAGTTCTTAACATATTCAAACTTAAATTTCAGACTAAATAAATGAACTAAGCATTTATTTTGGGGAATCAAATAACATCAACAAATATTTAAGTAGTTATCAGTACTAGGCAACAAGCTCATGGTATCAAGTAACACACATTTTTCATCATTGCCTTCTTATTAACTAACATAGTGTTTCATAGTTGTAGTTATTCAAAATTTGTAGAACTCAGATAAGGGACCCTTATTATTAAAACAAATATGCAAACAAGCTCAGTGGAGCTTTCTTTTGCTATCTCTTCTAATATTGACTTCCTCTCCTTTTTACACCCTTTTCCACTTTAAAGTATTAATTACTGATGTATTGGTGTGTTTATTGCCTGTCTGCTCTACCAGTTTGAAGTCTTTAGCCATGCTTCTTTAAAACACTAAGATAACCTTTGTGATCTAGCATAGCATACTGTTTAGTCTAGAGGAAGCATGCAATAAAAATGTGTTGATTGACAATTATCTCAATGATTTGGGAATGGACATACATTATTTATTGACCCACACTTACCTTAAAAAAAAAAACCACACAAGATATGTGAACTTTAATAATTTTTCCTTAAAACTCTTAAATGAAAACCCAGTCTCTAAAATGTTAGACTTAAAAAAAAATAAATAAATAAAATGTTAGACTTCTGTTTACGTCATGTATCTTCCTAACGATGTTCATGATTTGCCAAGATTTTTGAAAGTTGAGTTATTTTTCTAACTTAATTAAATTCAGTTCAGTTCAGTTCAGTTGCTCAGTCATGTCCAGCTCTTTGTGACTCCATGAACTACAGCACTCCAGGCCTCCCTGTCCATCACCAACTCCTGGAGTTCAGTCAAACTCATGTCCATTGAGTCAGTGATGCCATCCAGCCATCTCATCCTCTGTGATCTCCTTCTCCTCCTGCCTCTGCTCCCTCCTAGCATCAGGGTCTTTTCCAATGACAACCCTTTGCATGAGGTGGCCAAAGTATTGGAGTTTCAGCTTCAGCATCAGTCCTTCCATGAACACCCAGGACTGATCTCCTTTAGGATGGAATGGTTGGACCTCCTTGCAGTCCAAGGGACTCTCAAGTATCTTCTCCAACACCACAGTTCAAAAGCATCAATTCTTCAGCGCTCAGCTTTCTTCACAGTCCAACTCTCACATCCATACATGACCACAGGAAAAACCATAGCCTTGACTATACAGACCTTTGTTGGCAAAGTAATGTCTGTGCTTTTTAATATGCTATCTATGTTGGTCATAACTTTCCTTCCAAGGAGTAAGCATCTTTTAATTTCATGCCTACAATCACTATCTGCAGTGTTTTCAGAGCCCCAAAAAATAAAGTCTGACACTGTTTCCCCATCTATTTCCCACGAAGAGATGGGACCAGATGCCATGATCTTCGTTTTCTGAATGTTGAGCTTTAAGCCAAGTTTTTCACTTCCTCTTCACTTTTTGCCATAAGGGTGATGTAATCACCATACCTGAGATTATTGATATTTCTCCCAGCAATCTTGATTCCAGCTTGTGCTTCTTCCAGCCCAGGATTTCTCGTGATGTACTCTGTATATAAGTTAATTGAGCAGGGTGACAATACACAGCCTTAAGGTATTCCATTTCCTATTTGGAACCAGTCTGTTGTTCCATGACTTGCAGTTCTCACTGTTGTTTCCTGACCTGCATATAGCTTTCTCAGGTCAGGTGGTCTGGTATTCCCATCTCTTTCAGAATTTTCCACAGTTTCTTGTGATCCACACAGTCAAAGGCTTTGGCATAGTCAATAAAGTAGAAATAGATACTTTTCTGGAACTATTTTTTATGATCCAGCAAATGTTGGCAATGTGATTTCTGGTTCCTTTGCCTTTTGTAAATCCAGCTTGAACATTGGGAAGTTCACAGTTCACATATTGCTGAAGCCTGACTTGCAGAATTTTGAGCATTCCTTTACTAACATGTGAGATGAGTGCAATTGTGCGGTAGTTAGAGGATTCTTTGGCATTGCCTTTCTTTGGGATTGGAATGAAAACTGACCTTTCCAGTCCTGTGGCCACTGCTGAGTTTTCCAATTTAGCTGGCATATTGAGTGCAGCACTTTCCCAGCATCATCTTTCAGGATTTGAAACAGCTCAACAGGAATTCCATCACCTCCACTAGGTTTGTCTGTAGTGATGCTTTATAAGGCCCACTTGACTTTACATTCCAGGATATCTGGCTCTAGGTGAGTGATCACACCATCAAGATTATCTGGGTCATGAAGGTCTTTTTTGTACGCTTCTTCTGTGTATTCTTGCCACCTCTTCTTAATATCTTCTGCTTCTGTTAGGTCCATACCATTTCCGTCCTTTACTGAGCCCTTCTTTGCATGCAATGTTCCCTTGGTATCTCTAATTTTCTTGAAGAGATCTCTAGTCTTTCCCATTCTGTTGTTTTCCTCTATTTCTTTGCATTGGTTGCTGAGGAAGGCTTTCTTATCTCTCCTTGCTATTCTTTGGAACTCTGCACTCAAATGGCTATATCTTTCCTCTTCTCCATTGCTTTTCACTTCTATTCTTTTCACAGCTATTTGTAAGGCCTCCTCAGACAGCTGTTTGGCTTTTTTACATTTCTTTTCCACAGGGATGGTCTTCATCCCTGTCTCCTGTACAGTGTCTCACACCTCCATCCATAGTTCTTNTTGTAAGGCCTCCTCAGACAGCTGTTTGGCTTTTTTACATTTCTTTTCCACAGGGATGGTCTTCATCCCTGTCTCCTGTACAGTGTCTCGCACCTCCATCCATAGTTCTTCAGGCACTCTGTCTATCAGACCTAGTCCCTTAAATCTATTTCTCACTTCCACTGTATAATCATAAGGGATTTGATTTAGATCATACCTGAATGGTCTAGTGGGTTTCCCTACTTTCTGCAATTTAAGTCTGAATTTGGCAATAAGGATTTCATGATCTGAGCCACAGTCAGCTCCCTGTCTTGCTTTGCTGACTATACAGAACTTCTCCATCTTTGGCTGCAAAGAATATAATCAATCTGATTTTGGTGTTTACCATCTGGTGATGTCCATGTGTAGAGTCTTCTCTTGTGTTGTTGGAAGAGGGTGTTTGCTATGAACAGTGTGTTCTCTTGGCAAAACTCTATTAGCCTTTGCCCTACTTCATTCTGTACTCCAAGGCCAAATTTGCCTGTTACTCCAGGTGTTATTTGACTTCCTACTTTTGCATTCCAGTCCTCTATAATGAAAAGGACATCTTTTCATTAAAGTTCTTGCAGGTCTTCATAGAACCATTCAACTTCAGCTTCTCCAGTGTTACTGGTTGGAGCCTAGGCCTGGATTACTGTGATATTGAATGGTTTTCCTTGGAAATGAACAGAGATCACTCTGTTGTTTTTTAGATTGCATCCAAGTACTGCATTTTTGGACTCTTTTGTTGACCATAATGGTTACTCCATTTCTTCTATGGGATTCCTACCCACAATAGTAGATATAATGGTCATCTGAGTTAAATTCACCCATTCCAGTCCATTTTAGTTCACTGATTCCTAGAATGTTGATGTTCACTCTTGCCATCTCCTGTTTGATCACTTCCAATTTGCCTTGATTCACATCCAAGGAGCAGTGGCTGTGCAGGCACAGGAGGGTTGAGAGGAGCTAGTCCATGTTCAAGGTCAAGAGGGGCAGCCATGAGGAGATACCCCTTATCCAAGGTAAGGAGCAGTGGCTGTGCTTTGCTGGAGCAGCCGTGAAGAGATACACTACATCGAAGGTAAGAGAAACCCAAGTAAGACGGTAGATGTTGAGAAAGCATCAGAGGGCAGACACACTGAAACCTTAATCGCAGAAAACTAACCAATCTGATCACGCAGACCACAGCCTGTCTAACTCAGTGAAACTAAGCCATGCCATGTGAGGCCACCCAAGATGAGTGTGTGATGATGGAGAGGTCTGACAGAACATGGTCCACTGGAGAAGGGAATGGCAAACCACTTCACTATTCTTACCTTGAGAACCCCATGAAAAGTATGAAAAGGCAGAATGATAGGATACTGAAAGAGGAACTCCCCAGGTTGGGTGGTACCCAATATGCTACTGAAGATCAGTGGAGAAATAACTCCAGAAAGAATGAAGGGATGGAGCCAAAGCAAAAACAATACCCAGCTGTGGATGTGACTGGTGATAGAAGCAAG
>SJYW01005437.1:182539-195280 GCA_006410735.1 Raphicerus campestris
CTCCATCTTTGGCTGCAAAGAATATAATCAATCTGATTTTGGTGTTTACCATCTGGTGATGTCCATGTGTAGAGTCTTCTCTTGTGTTGTTGGAAGAGGGTGTTTGCTATGAACAGTGTGTTCTCTTGGCAAAACTCTATTAGCCTTTGCCCTACTTCATTCTGTACTCCAAGGCCAAATTTGCCTGTTACTCCAGGTGTTATTTGACTTCCTACTTTTGCATTCCAGTCCTCTATAATGAAAAGGACATCTTTTCATTAAAGTTCTTGCAGGTCTTCATAGAACCATTCAACTTCAGCTTCTCCAGTGTTACTGGTTGGAGCCTAGGCCTGGATTACTGTGATATTGAATGGTTTTCCTTGGAAATGAACAGAGATCACTCTGTTGTTTTTTAGATTGCATCCAAGTACTGCATTTTTGGACTCTTTTGTTGACCATAATGGTTACTCCATTTCTTCTATGGGATTCCTACCCACAATAGTAGATATAATGGTCATCTGAGTTAAATTCACCCATTCCAGTCCATTTTAGTTCACTGATTCCTAGAATGTTGATGTTCACTCTTGCCATCTCCTGTTTGATCACTTCCAATTTGCCTTGATTCACATCCAAGGAGCAGTGGCTGTGCAGGCACAGGAGGGTTGAGAGGAGCTAGTCCATGTTCAAGGTCAAGAGGGGCAGCCATGAGGAGATACCCCTTATCCAAGGTAAGGAGCAGTGGCTGTGCTTTGCTGGAGCAGCCGTGAAGAGATACACTACATCGAAGGTAAGAGAAACCCAAGTAAGACGGTAGATGTTGAGAAAGCATCAGAGGGCAGACACACTGAAACCTTAATCGCAGAAAACTAACCAATCTGATCACGCAGACCACAGCCTGTCTAACTCAGTGAAACTAAGCCATGCCATGTGAGGCCACCCAAGATGAGTGTGTGATGATGGAGAGGTCTGACAGAACATGATCCACTGGAGAAGGGAATGGCAAACCACTTCACTATTCTTACCTTGAGAACCCCATGAAAAGTATGAAAAGGCAGAATGATAGGATACTGAAAGAGGAACTCCCCAGGTTGGGTGGTACCCAATATGCTACTGAAGATCAGTGGAGAAATAACTCCAGAAAGAATGAAGGAATGGAACTAAAGCAAAAACATCACCCAATTGTGGATGTGACTGGTGATAGAAGCAAAGTCCAATGTTGTAAAGAGAAAATATTGCATAGGAACCTGGAATGTTAGGTCCATGAATCAAGAATTAATGTCCTCTAAACATGAAGCTACCATTAGAATCCTCAATATATGAATCAGACTGTCATTTTGAATGTGCCCATGAAGACGTGACATTTGCTCCACGTATTCAGCAGCACTTTTGTAATAGTAAAGAATAAGAACAAATCTTTCAACGATATTTTTGAAAACATGCAAATGACTAAGGGAGGGAAAATGCTTTATAGTGGGGCGTTAGATCAAGATTTTATGTTGGTCAATATTATCTGACATGCTTTTAGACATCCTTACATACTCTTGGACCTCAGAGTAATGGTCAAAGCTGAAGATATCAATTTGGGAGTCATCAGCATAAAGATAATGTTTAAATAAAGATGCTGACCAAGATCATCTAAGTAGAGGGTATAAATAGGGAAGGGAAGAAGTTCCAGTGCTTAGCCTTGGAGCATTCTAACAGGTGCTAATCAAGCCGTGGAATAAGAAGCAGTGAGGAAACTGTTGGCTGGTGTGGAAGGAGAAAGACCAAAAATTGGAGGATGCCCTGCATCACAGAACCTAAACCTTGAGTGCCAACTGGTGAGGTGGTCAGACAGCAAAGATAAACAGTGTGAAAGAACTCAAAAGCAAAGTGTGTGGAAAGCACAAAGATGTCAGTTACACCCAGCACTTTGAAAGTTCAAGATCTTTCAGATTAATGATAAATAAAGCCTGCATCTGCACAATGTAGGCCACAGGAGGCATGGGTGAGATCAGTTTCAGTGGAGTTCTGGGAAAGAAAGCCCTTGTAGAATAGATTGAGGAGAGACTGGAAGGTGAGCAGGTGTGACAAAGTATTACAAATATTTTCTCAACAAATGTCTGTGTGAAGTGGAGCAGAGAAATGGAAACACATGCTGGTATGCAATAAACAAAGAGGCATACGATGTTAGAAAGAGTTGGTTTGATGTTATTGTTTCATTTAGGATGGAAGAGATTATAGAAGAGGTGTATATTGGTAGACTGAAAAAGAGTTGAAATGACAAGAGGGGACAAGGAGGCCAACTGCAAGAGGAAGGCCAGATGTCATGAATCCACTGAAGAAATGTATGGATTTCTTATGGATTCCTGATTTGAAAAGAGAACTTTAAAATTAATCTGCAGCTAATATAGTTTTAGGAAATATTTGGAACATCTGTATATGATGGATATTTTTGTATGCAGATTTTTAATATAAAAATTACATTATTTTAAATTTAAAAATCAATAATACAGTTTATCCATACATATATATGTCTCTGCCTTTATTGTATATTACATGTTACTACATTATAGTAGATTTAGATTTCTCATTATTACCATTAAAATCTGAGTGGAAGTAATAGCATAAAATATGTGAAAGGATGGCATTAGTTGATCCTTGTCCTGTTTTTTTCCCCAATATGTGGTATTCCGACTTAAGCAATATTTTTTTCTCTTAGAGAAGAAAAAATCTATACAAATGAGAAAGACATGAATTAAGCATTTGCAGTTGGCCTCTCTCTTTGGCTAACAATTGACAAACAATCCATACCATTTTGTAGAGATGATGTTGATGTTTATCTCGGTCAGTCAATTAAATAATTTGTCCAGCCAAACAGAGGGAGGCTGTCCCCAAAGAATAGTAGATTATTATCAAAAAGCTTGCAAAAAAAAATGTGCACATATTTATTCAACTAGTCAAACTCATCATTTCTATTAGCATGTATTGCACAGTTTCTCCAATCCTAGCAGTATTTTAAATGTTCAAGAGTTCTCATATATTCTTTCTAACATGCAACACACAACTATTACTCATTATAGTAAATATGTGCCACATTTTAAGATTTTAAAGTTTTGTTTTTGGAAACACAATCTAGGAATCTACAGGTTCAGCCATCTTGTCATTTTGGGCATTTAGGCCATTTCAGTGAAATTCTAGCAGTCAGCCATCAGAAAGGTTTAAACTCTTACCAGAAAGTAGCTTAACCCCAGCAATGATAAACTCAGAACCTGATATAATGACTTCAACTATGGAACTGCTGTTGAAATTTTTATATATGTTACCACATATATATTATACCACATTCCAAATTGGAATTGAAATCTGTAGAGGCTTGCCGAAAATGGGTAAAATCTAATCTTTCTAATTTGTGAAATATAATCTCTTTAAATCTAATCTCTCTATACTACTAATTAAAACATATATTAAAATACAAAATGTATACTTATAGAATAGCTCTTTATATCTTTAGAATACCTAGAGAAAAAATTTTAAGTATTACTTTAACCTTTATATAGCAGAGTCAAAACTGTAGGCAAATTTATAACTTGTAGGGAAAAAATCAAATTCATAATCATGAAAACACTAACCAAACTAGCAAATACTGCATGCATTTAAATTTTCAGCAGATGATGAAAAGATATTTGAAAGTATTATATCTCTAGCCATAAAGTGAAGTCATTCAGTCGTGTCCTACTCTTTGCAACCCCATGAACTGTAGCCCACCAGGCTCCTCCATCCATGGGATTTTCCAGGCATGAAGACTGGAGTGGGTTGCCATTTCCTTCTCCAAGAGATCTTCCTGACCCAGGGATTGAACCTGGGTCTCCCGGATTGTAGGCAGATGCTTTACCATCTGAGCCACCAGGGAAGTCACATCTCTAGCCATAAGGCAGGTTATTTTTTGCTTCTTTTGTCTCTTGTTCCTACTTTTTTCTCTCTCTCTCCTTCCCTACTTTCCTACAAATTCAAAAAATGTAACGAGTGTCAAAGTCACCAGATACTCATTCAATTCTGAGAAAACAGAAGATCTGAGACTTTCTTTTGAATTAAGTCCCATCTTCTACTAAGTTATCATGACTAGGACTAAACAGAGATAATGACAATGTTTTTAAAAATGGGAGAAAAGAGGGCATGCTTTACTTAAAATCCATATAAGGAAGAAAAAAGCGTCCTGATATTTTTAATCAACTTAATTATCCATGCCAATAATGCTAATTCATAAGGAAACATCTGAAAATCTCTGGAATTCATTAACATCACTTAAATGTTTCATTTCATTGCATTTTGAGGCTGGATTTTTAATATTACATAATGTTAACAAAACTGAATTATTTTGAATATGATTTCTCCCATTTAAAAATAGCTTATGCCATACTTCAAATATATCAGTTTAGTTCAGTTGTGTCAAACCCTATGCAACCCCATTGACTGCAGCACCCCAGACCTCCCTCTCCATCACCAACTCCTGGAGCTTGCTCAAACTCATGTCAGTCAAGTCGGTGATGGCATCCAACCATCTCATCCTCTGTTGTCCCCTTCTCCTCCTACCTTCTATCACTGCCAGCATCAGGGTCTTTTCCAATGAGTCAGTTTTTCGCATCAGGTGGCCAAAGGAATGGAGCTTCAGCATCAGACCAACCAATGAATATTCAGGGTTGATTTCCTTTAGGATTAACTGGTTTGATCTTGCAGTCCAAGGGACTCTAGAGTCTTCTCCAACTTCACAGTTCAAAAGCATCAGTTGTTTAGCACTCAACTTTATTTATGGTCCAACTCTCACACCCATACATGACTACTGGAAAAACCATAGCTTTGACTATATGGACTTTTGTAGGTAAAGTAACATCTCTGCTTTTTAATGTGCTGTCTAGGTTGGTCATAACTTTTCTTCCAAGGAGTAAGCATCTTTTAATTTCATGCCTGCAGTCACTGTCTGCAGTGATTTTGGAGCCCACCCCTCCCCTCCAAAAAAAGTCTGTCACTGTTTCCATTGTTTCTCCATCTATTTACTATGAAATGATGTGACTGAATGCCATGATCTTAGTTTTCTGAATGTTGAGCTTTAAGCCAGCTTTTTCACTCTCCTCTTTAACTTTCATCAGTTAAAGTTCTTCTTTGCATTCTGCCATAAGGTTGGTGTCATCTGCATATTTGAGATTATTGATGTTTCTCCTGATGATCTTGACTCAAGCTTGTGCTTCATCCAGCCCAGCTTTTTGCATTATGTGCTTTGGATATAAGTTAAATAAACAAGGTGACAGTATACAGCTTTGACATACTCCTTTCCCAACTTGGAACCAGTTCTTTGTTCCATGTCCAGTTCTAACTGTTGCTTCTTGACAGATTTTCTCAGGTCAGGTGGTCTGGTATTCTCATCTCTTTAAGAATTTTCCACAGTTTGTTGTGATTCATGTAATCAAAGGCTTTGGCATAGTCATTGAACCAGAAGTAGATTTTTTTTTTCTGAAATTCTCTTGTTTTTTTCTATGATCCGGTAAAAATGAAAGTCGCTCGGTCATGTCCAACTCTTTATGACCCTGTGGACTACAGTCCATGGAATTCTCCAGGCCTGAATACTGGAGTGGGTAATATTTCCCTTCTCCAGGGGATTTTCCCAACTCAGAGATCAAACCCAGGTCTCCTGCATTGCAGGCGGATTATTTACCAGCTGAGCCGCCAGTGAAGCCCATGTGTTGGCAATTTGATCTCTGGTTCCTCTGCCTTTTTAAAATCCACCTTGAATACCTGGAAGTTCTCAATTCGGGTACTATTGTTTTCTAGCTTGGAGAATTTTGAATATTACTTTTGCAAGCATGTGAAATAAGTGCAATTGTCTGATAGTTTGAATATTCTTTGGCATTGCCTGTCTTTGCAATTGGAATGAAAATGGACGTTTTCCAGTCCTGTGGTCACTGCTGAGTTTTCGANATGTGACTGAATGCCATGATCTTAGTTTTCTGAATGTTGAGCTTTAAGCCAGCTTTTTCACTCTCCTCTTTAACTTTCATCAGTTAAAGTTCTTCTTTGCATTCTGCCATAAGGTTGGTGTCATCTGCATATTTGAGATTATTGATGTTTCTCCTGATGATCTTGACTCAAGCTTGTGCTTCATCCAGCCCAGCTTTTTGCATTATGTGCTTTGGATATAAGTTAAATAAACAAGGTGACAGTATACAGCTTTGACATACTCCTTTCCCAACTTGGAACCAGTTCTTTGTTCCATGTCCAGTTCTAACTGTTGCTTCTTGACAGATTTTCTCAGGTCAGGTGGTCTGGTATTCTCATCTCTTTAAGAATTTTCCACAGTTTGTTGTGATTCATGTAATCAAAGGCTTTGGCATAGTCATTGAACCAGAAGTAGATTTTTTTTTTCTGAAATTCTCTTGTTTTTTTCTATGATCCGGTAAAAATGAAAGTCGCTCGGTCATGTCCAACTCTTTATGACCCTGTGGACTACAGTCCATGGAATTCTCCAGGCCTGAATACTGGAGTGGGTAATATTTCCCTTCTCCAGGGGATTTTTCCAACTCAGAGATCAAACCCAGGTCTCCTGCATTGCAGGCGGATTATTTACCAGCTGAGCCGCCAGTGAAGCCCATGTGTTGGCAATTTGATCTCTGGTTCCTCTGCCTTTTTAAAATCCACCTTGAATACCTGGAAGTTCTCAATTCGGGTACTATTGTTTTCTAGCTTGGAGAATTTTGAATATTACTTTTGCAAGCATGTGAAATAAGTGCAATTGTCTGATAGTTTGAATATTCTTTGGCATTGCCTGTCTTTGCAATTGGAATGAAAATGGACCTTTTCCAATCCTGTGGTCACTGCTGAGTTTTCGAAATTTGCTGGCATGTTGAGTGCAGCACTTTCACAGCATCATCTTTTAGGATTTGAAATAGCTCAGCTGGAATTCCATCACCTCCACTAGCTTTGTTCGTAGTGGTGCTTCCTAAGGCCCACTGGACTTCACATTCCAGGATGTATGGCTCTAGGTGAATGATCACACCTTTGTGTTTATCTGGATCATGAAGATCTTTTTCGTATAGTTTTTCTGTGTATTATTGCCACTTCTTCTTAATATCTTCTGCTTCTATTAGGTCCCTACCATTTCTGTCCTTTATTGAGCCCATCTTTGCATGAAATGTTCCCTTGATATCTCTAATTTTCTTGAAAAGATCTCTCATCTTTCCCATTCTATTGTTTTCCTCTATTTCTTTGCATTGATCACTGAGGAAGGCTTTCTTATCTCTCCTTGCTAGTCTTGGAACTCTGCATTCAGATGGATATATCTTTCCTTTCTTCCTTTGCCTTTCTCTTCTCTTCTTTTCACACCTATTTGTAAGGCCTTGTCACCCACTTTCCTTTTTGCATTTTTTTTTCTTGGGGATGATTTTGATCACTGCCTGCTGTACAATGTTACGAACCTCTGTCCATACTTCTTCAGGCACTCTGTCTATCAGATCTAATCCCTTGAAAAGCCTCCTGATATTACGTATTATCAAATATATAGGTATTCAGATAAAATAAAACACACATTTTAGGAATAGTTGAGGTTCAAATTTATATAGTATGTCTAATAAAATCATGTGATTGAGGGGAGCAAGGGAGAAAGAAGTCCAAAAGATGACAAGAGAAAAGTCAGCATGGAAGGCTTAGTTTGCCTTTTTTCCTTAGTTAGCCAGTGACAGTGCATAAGTGTCACATGGAACAGCTACTGCAGGTAAAACAGCATTGCTGGTTCTTAAACTTGTTCCAACTCTGGTGATAACAAAGCTCTGCAAAATGAAAGGATTGTCCTATTTACCTCTTTAGACCTAAACGTCTATTCTGTTGTTATAAAAGAATAGACTATAGACTGAGGAAGAAAAATAAGTGTCAGGAACCAAAATTAAACTCCACTCCTTAAAGATTTACTGGGTGCTTAGTGTATTTCAGACTTGGTAAGCAGTGGGGACACAAGTCCTTCTATTAAGCCTTCAGTGGCAGTACTTGTGAGAGGCTCAGGTGCATGTAACATACATCCTGATTCCTGCAGAGCCTTGAGTAGCTATTCTGAAGAATGAAATTAGTGTTCAGCATCACTGGGGGCTCACAAGTCACAAGTCTCCAGCATCACTGTGGTTAGGAGGGCAGTGGGATCACCAGAACTGCCCCTGCTGTGCGGTGGAAATCAGTGAGCTGGATGAAAGCATAGGGGTGGAGACGGACAAATCCCCTCTCAAAGGGAACAATACTTGCTGACCTGTGGCAGAGTGGGTATGATACAGGAAGAAGAGCTGGAACCAGCTTGGGAGAATGTGTGAGCCTAGACACTAGGGAGGGGAAGGCAAGCTCAAAGGAGTCTGTAACTCTCAAAGTCACATTTGTTGGAGTTAGAGCACTCATGAAATTAGTGTGCAAATGAGCTGGTTGTTGTTCGCTGGAGAACACAACAAGTTCACTAAACTATGTCATCATGAAGACAACATGAAACCATTTTGACAAAAAAAAAAAAAAAGTGTAATTTACCAAAATGTAGAGGGCCCTGAAGTTTAATGTATGATTGTGTGAGAACAGTTAACAACCTGATAATATTTGTAAGTTAGAAGTGAAGTCATGCATATCCATTTCATACTTGGATGAAATTCTGTCACAGCTGTTTGAATTAATCCACAGCACCCTGGTGGGAGCATCTCTTTACTGTATCACTTAATATCTTCCTGCATGATGGTCCATATGTGAGTAACTGCACCTTCAATGGTCCCCTCACTGGAGTCACTCTTTGGAATGTGACATTATTGAAAAAATATATATTTGATCCCTGTTTTAAACCCTGGAGAAAAGAAACTGTGACTGGTTCAAATGAAGATGTCAAACAGGAACTGGGTCTGGCAGGGAAATCTGTAGTGAAGGGCTAGTCATTCTCCACTGGGGCAGAGCCAGTGAGATGAACTCCAGCTCATTCTGCAGCTTTGTAATGTGCAGCACTGCTGACCAGCAACACATATCTGGTGAGGTTCGCAGAGATTCCTTGCTTCTCAGGGAAACATTATTCATTAGCATCTGTTTTCAAGGTTGTTAGGAATGAAAACACATGATTTTCCTGTATCTACAGGCAGGCTTGGAGAATGACACTGCCATGCCCTTTTTTTTTTTTTTTAAACATTGACATTTTGTGCGTGTGTGTATGTGTGTGTGTGGTGTGTGTTAGTTGCTCAGTTGTGTCTTACTCTTTGAGACCTCATGGAATTCTCCAGGCAAGAATAGTGAATTCCATTGCCATTTCCTTCTCCAGGGTATCTTCCCAACCCAGGGATCAAACCCAGGTCTCCCGAGTTGCAGGTGGATTCTTTANTAGTTGCTCAGCTGTGTCTTACTCTTTGAGACCTCATGGAATTCTCCAGGCAAGAGTAGTGAATTCCATTGCCATTTCCTTCTCCAGGGTATCTTCCCAACCCAGGGATCAAACCCAGGTCTCCCGAGTTGCAGGCGGATTCTTTACCATCTAAGCCATGAGGGAAACCTATAGTTGTCAAATAATGTTTTTTTTTTCCCAAATTATTCTTAAAAGAAAGACGGTGGGCATGTATTGGGGGAATGTTTTACTTAGAAAGCAACTTCAGTATTGCCTCTGAAATATTTTTCTAACTTAAAATGATTAAGCATAGGGAGGAAAAAAAAAACCAAACTTGTCTTTTTTAGCTATTTCCCTGAATGTTGCTTAAGAAATACTTTTACCAAATTAGAAAAGTTGTGAGGGAAAAAGTGTTTCACAATATTTACATTGGTATAACAAGATATCTATGTTTATTTTGCAAAATATTTTAGTTTCTATGCTACAGAGTTAATCTTCATTATTATGACAATAATCTTAAATTCTTGGGTTAGTCATTATTTAATTTCTGTACACTATTTTAAAATATTGAAAGAAACAGATAAGCACACCCTGACTGTCACTGTAAGATTTTGCTGAAATTAATCCACCACTAAAATGTATGAGACAAAATTATTCACAAATAATTGATTTAAATTCTCCATTTTTACTATTTTTAAAGCTATGCTTTATCAATATAAGCACATATATAAAAGAGAGAGATTAAAGTATATGCTTATAGATATTAGACAATAGCCAACTAAATTTAGATAACACTGTTAGAATAATTAGATTTTTATGTTATTCATTGGATGGGATAAATTATTCTAACATCAAATATATCAAAGCTTCATAGCTATTCAAGCTAGTCCTGACTCATACTCGTACATTCTGATTATGATTAGTATTGGAATTATTGTGCTGTTTTAAATTACATATTTTGATCATTCTCACTCTTACTAAGCTATTAGTGCTTGACAAAAGCTGAAAATCTTTGTGGAACTGAATATTTATTTTCATAGAATGCTTGCTTGTATTTTTCAAATTGGATAATCCTGTTCTTATTTATCATGAAAACAGTATTGTTTACAGGCAAGAAATTGGGCTTCAGTGTTTAGCAGAAGAGCAGTGAGATAAAATTTCAAGGAATTACTAGGATAAATACTCCAAGGATTATCTATAGCAATTATTAGACAATGGTGAGCAGCTTACATTTCATTATGTCGGTCAACTTACATTAATAGTGGGTATAGATCATTCATGGCCAATTAAATCACACCTACTTGACTGCAGAATTCTTATGCTATATAATATACTTTAAGTTCCCAGCATATGGTATATAAACCTGTGAAAAATCACACCTAAAATCATAAATTTTATTGATTATATTGATAAAAAGGTAATTCAACTCACTGCAGCAAGTATTGACTAAGTGACTTCTGTAGCCAATGTATATTTAAGATTGACCCTCTTCAGTTGTTGTTCAGTCATTCAGACAATTTTATTTCTTATGACGTCAGATCTCCCTCTCTAAGAACATTGTACACCATCCCACTTGTTCATCTGCACTTTCAAGACTTGAACTATTATACTAAATTGTTGCTATTGTTTAGTTGCAAAGTCATGTCCAACTCTTTGCACCCCATGGACTGTAGCCTGCCAGGCTCCTCGGCCCTCCACTAAATATCTAAATATTCAGTCCTCTGCATAGTTGTTGTTCAGTTGTTCAGTTATGTCCTACTCTCTGCGACCCCATGGACTGCAGCACGCCAAGCCTCCCTGTCCCTCACTATCTCCCGGAGCTTGCCCAAGTTTATGTTCCTTGAGTCAGCGATGCTATCCAGCCATCTCATCCTCTGAATCCTCTTCAGGAATGCAGCTAAATGAAACAAATTCAGTCCCTCTTCTCACTGAAGGAGGTTTAGTTATCAAGGAGGTATAATATCCTCTGTTAAGCAATGTGATTGGGTGAGTTACTCACGCTGGGAGAAACTAATCTAGTTTAATTGGTTAAGGTGGGACATCAAAGAAATAACAACTGTGATGAGAACTGTAGAAAAGTAGAAATTAAACCATTTAAACAGTGGAATATACATTTTCTAGTCAGAGAAGTGTATCTAGGATGACTCAAAATTGAGAAGACAGCATTGTTAGAATATAAAGCACAAGTGAGGGGAAAAAGGGAGACCTTGAATATCATACTGAGAAATGTATATTTAAGATTGACAACTTCATGGAGATGTTTTACCAGGATAACCACATGATCAGGTTTTATTTAAGGAAAATCTTTGGTAGTGGTGTGGTGATTGAATTGGAGAGGATGAAATTGGATAGTCAATCTGAACGATATTTAGTAGAACTGTGCAGATGAAATTATTATTATATTATTATTATATCCATATAAAAATGATAATACAGATAAAGAGTGCAAGTTCCAGAGCTATGAATAGCATAGCTATTCTCAGTAAGATTTGGTGCTAGATCTAGATTCTGAGAGAAAAAGGATGTTAAGGATTTATGACTTTTCAATTCAGTAGAATGGGTAAATTAGCAACTGATGTTGCAATTTTCTGAGACATTAAGGAGAAATGCATTTTTGGACTAAAGTTAATGGAGTTTTAAGGTATTTTTAAAATTGAGTTGCTCTTGAAACAAAAAGAATACCAATCTTTATGGTATCAAGAGCACCAAAAATATGCTGGACTTGAGATGGGGAGAAAGATGTGTTGTAGGAGCTTCAACTTACTTTTTCAGCTTATGTAGGACATTTCCCAAGATTTATCTACTACAGACTGGACAAAATCTCTGCTATAACTCTTGTTGCACACCTGGGCTTGAGGAGTAGCCAAATGATGGCTGTTTGAAGAGATGGGGGAAATTTGAAGAGAGCATGATTACGTGGACAAGGTTTCCACACTCAGGAACTCAAGATGTCAGAATTGTAGGTAGGCAGGACTTGGAGTCTCCAGGTGTACTCATGCACCAGGCTCTAAAACTGTTAAACGTGACCATATATAAAAATATTTTCACAGGAGTTTGTTAGCAGTAGAACTTTCTGAAACAATTCAAAACGCAACACTTTATTCATAAGGCAAAATAAAAGACAACTTTAAAACACTCTACTATTCAAAAGAAAAACAGAATAGAAAAATAAAAATAAAGATGACCCATAGAAAGCCCTTAAAAATAATAAATTTGAATCAGTTCTAATGAGATGGATGAAACTGGAGCCGATTATACAGAGTGAAGTAAGCCAGAAAGAAAAACACCAATACAGTATACTGACACTTATATATGGAATTTAGAAAGATAGTAATGATGACCCTGTATGTGAGACAACAAAAGAGACACAGAGGTATAGAATGGACTTTTGGCCTCTGAGGGAGAGG
>SJYW01005437.1:197492-215385 GCA_006410735.1 Raphicerus campestris
AGCCATGAAATTAAAAGAAACATAAAATATAAGAAATGAAAATGTTAAAATCCAAGAACACACATACATATTCAAATGTGAGTTTATATATGTGTGATACCAATTGTAAATTAGCATGCACCTATGAATATAGTTTTGCAATTTATCTTTGGGTTATCAAGCCACAGAATGAATAGCTAAGGTAGAAAGGAAAATTGTGATACAAAATGTATTGCTTAACTCATAGTGTTGGGAGGGCCCAAGACAATTAGGCGATACAATGGAATGTTAGGCTCTAAGACCTGCAGCCAAGGGCATGAGGCAAGGAGCAGGCAGAGTCCATTGCCAAAGGGGAAGTGGCTGGCACTGCAGGGCACAGACACTGCTGTCTGACACAGCAGCTGCCTCTACCCGAGGCCAGCAACACTTCCTCCGGATCTGCCTCCATAAACCAATTGCATAATCCCCTATTTACCTTTGTGCTGCTTGTTTACTACCCAAAGGTTCAGAGTAGGAGCACTTTGTGTCTCAACTTTTAGAGATCANATACCACCTATCCTGCTGCTGCTGTCCGACTGTGCGACCCCATAGATGGCAGCCCACCAGGCTCCCCCGTCCCTGGGATTCTCAAGGCAAGAACACTGGAGTGGGTACCATCTACCCTACCACACACGTATTCATTTAACAGTGATATTTAGTAAAAAGAAATGAAAGGCTAAGATATATTGAGACAGACTACTAGCCTAACAAGAGAATAAAAATTTCCCTCAAAACTCCAGCCTGTTTCAAAAATTCAATTTTTCATGGCAGTTACCACTTAGAATGAATTCTCCCTGCCTTTTCATGCCTAACTCTGAATGGGATTTTATTCATCTGTAAGAAATGTTCCTAAAATAACCTTAGTAATTAAAATAATAAAGTTTGATTTCCCAACAACTACCTTGTCTCATATTCACTTCCAGCACATACTCACACACACATATAGTACTGAGACCTTTGTATACGGAACTCTGCATACCAGAACTCACTTACCCTGAACTACTCACAGGAAGCTGCGGGCAATTTGTCAGGGGGAGGAAAGCTGACAACTTCTCATCATGTATCAAACGCTGCCTTGTTTCTAATATCAACCTGAATCTGAAATTTAATTTTAAAGGTATCTTAACATAGCTCTACCCACAATAAAACAGATAGTAGTTACAAAACTGATTTTGTCCTCTTTAATGATGAAAAATGCCTCATGCCCAGAAGGCAGAATTATTTTAAGAAAAGCATCACTGCTGTACCTCTGGGAATATTGGCAGTACTAAGAATAAAGCATTTTCACAATTTCAGGATACTGGATTTAACTCAGAAAGAAAATAGTGTTGTTTAATAAGAAAATTGGATTGCTGTGAATATAAAATTTCTATTGATATGTTTATTTACCAATTTAGATAAAAGCATACTCCACCAGCATGTATTTATATATGTGTATCCACATGTGTGTAATCATAAATGCATATAAATGTGTATACATACATAAATGATACATATATCATGTAAACTTTTGCACATTGCATCTTATAGATTGCATCTTTTTCAAAAAATAAGGGCTTTATCAGCTCATGGCATATATTTAGAGACTAGAAATGACATTGTTTTTAAAATAATTGTATTTATTTATTTTGGGGGCTGTGCTGGGTCTTCATTTCTGCATGAACTTTCCTCTAGTTGCAGCAAGCAGGGGCTTACTGTCTAGTTGCAGTGCACGGGATTTTCACTACAGAAGGTTCTAGTGTTGCAGAGCATGGGCTTTAGGACACATGGGCTCAGTAATTTCGATTCCCAGGCTCTAGAGCACAGGCTCAGTTGCTGGAATACACAGCATGTGGTGCTCCATGGCATGTAAACTCTCCCAGGGTCAGAGATCGAACCTCTTGTCTCCTGCACTGACAGGTGGATTCTTTACTACCGAGCCAACAAGGAGGCCTGAAATTATATTTTGATTTTGCAGGAAAACAAGTACATTCTTCAGATCGGTCACTCACTCGTGTCGGACTCTTTATGACCCCATGGACTGCAGCATGCCAAGCCTCCCTGTCCATCACCAACTCCCAGAGCTTGCTCAAACTCATGTCCATTGAGTCGGTGATGCCATCCAACCATCTCATGTTCTGTCGTCCCCTTCTCCTCCTGCTTTCAATATTTCCCAGCATTAGAGTCTTTTCCAATGTGTCAGTATTTCGCATGAGGTAGCCAAAGTATTGGAGCTTCAGCTTCAGCCTCAGTCCTTCCAATGAATATTCAGGACTGAGTTCCTTTAGGATTGCCTGGTTTGATCTCCTTACAGTCCAAGGGACTCTCAAGAGTCTTGTCCAGCACTACAGTTCATTCGTAATATAACACAAATTATTAAGATAGTATTAATATAATGTGATAGATTGAATATTTTTTCACCATATTATCAAGTTAATAAAAATGCTTCAAATTTATTTCAATGTGATAAACTGCTTAAAAATATTTTGTTGAATAACAACAGATTTCAGTATCTGATTTTCAGTGCATTAGATTGTATTAGGACATCAAAGTTTAATATATATCATAATCCCTTAAACTTCAAATTAGATTATAAATACTTCACTAAATTAACACAGTCAAAATTATAAGAAAGCCATTTACTTATTACCATAAAAAGACTTTGAGTGGCAGCGTCTTAGGGTAGCAAACATAAAGTCTGATTTAAAATGCCAGCCCCTTCCTGTGCTAGTAGTAAGCTAGATATTATTACTGTGTCAGGTACATTTCTTATAACCCCCTTCCTTCAATGATTCCAAATTAGAATTTGCAAATGAATAGCCATCACATTTGTTATATAAAGCAGAAGAAAACTCCTTATAATATCATAAGATGCTGTTTTTATTCAGTCACTAAGTGGTGTCTGATTTTTGCAATCCCATGGACTGCAGCACACCAGGTTTCTCTGTCCTTTACTATGACCTGGAATTTGCTCAAACTCATATCCATTGAGTCAGTGATGCCATCCAATCATCTCACCCTCTGTTGCCCCCTTCTCATCCTGCCCTCAGTCTTTCTCAGCATCAGGGTCTTTTCCAGAGTTGGATTTTCGCATCTGGTGGTCCAAGTAGTGGAGCTTCAGCTTCAGCATCAGACCTTCCAATGAATAGTTAAGAGTTGACTTCCTTTAGGATTGATTGGTTTGATCTCCTTGCTGTCCAAGGCACTCTCAAGAGTCTTTCCATAACCACAGTGTGAAAACATCAATTCTTCAAAGCTCAGCCTACTTTATGTTTCAACCCTCACATCCATACATGACTACTGGAAAAACTATAGCTTTGACTAGACAGATTTTTGTCAGCAAAGTGATGTTGCTGCTTTTTAATACACTGTCTAGGTTTGTCATAGCTTTTCTTCCAAGGCGCAAACATCTTTTAATTTTGTGGCTGCAGTCACTGTCCACATTAATTTTGGAGTCTCCAAAAATAAATCTGTCACTATTTCCACTTTCCCCCTATTTGCCATGAAGCGATATGACCGGAAGCCATGATTTGGTTTAAAAAACATTCTTACCATTCTGAATGTTGAGTTTTAAGCCAGCTTTTTCAGTCTCCTTTTTCATGCTCATCAAGAGGCTCTTTAGCTCCTCTTCACTTTCCGCCTTTAGAGTGGTATCATCTGCATATCTGAGGTTGTGATGTTTTCCCCAGCAATCTTGATTCCAGCTTGTGAGTCTTCCAACCGAGTATTTTGCATAATGTACTCTGCATATAAGTTAAATAAGCATGGTGATAATATACAGCCTTGTATATACAGTATCCTTTCCAAGTTTTGAACCAGTCTGTTGTTCCATGTCCAGTTGTAGATATTGCTTCTTGTCCTGTAAGTACTGCTTCTTGTCCTGAAGAAGAACTAAAGAGCCTCTTGATGAAAGGTAAAGAGGAGAGTGGAAAAGTTGGCTTAAAGCTCAACATTCAGAAAACGAAGATCATGGCATCTGGTCCCATCACTTCATGGGAAATAGATGGGGAAACAGTGACAGGCTTTATTTTGGGGTCTCCAGAATCACTTCAGATCATGACTACAGCAATGAAATTAAAATATGCTTGCTCCTTGGAAGAAAAGTTATGGCCAACCCAGACAGCATATTAAAAAGCAGAGACATTACTTTGCCAACAGAGGTCCATCTAGTCAAGGCTATGGTTTTCCCAGTGGTCATGTATGGGTGTGAGAGCTGGACTGTGAAGAAAGATGAGCACCAAAGAATTGATGCTTTTGAATTGTGGTGTTGGAGAAGACTCTTGAGAGTCCCTTGGACTGCAAGGAGATCCACCCAGACCATCCTAAAGGAGACCAGTCCTGGGTGTTCATTGGAAGGACTGATGCGAAAGCTGAAACTACAATACTTTGGCCACCTCATGCAGAGTTGACTCATTGGAAAAGACCCTGATGCTCGGAGGGATTGGTGGCAGGAGGAGAAGGGATGACAGAGGATGAGATGGCTGGATGGCATCACCAACTCGATGGACATGAGTCTGAGTGAACTCCGGGAGTTGGTGGTGGACAGGGAGGCCTGGCATGCTGTGATTCATGGGGTCACAGACAGTCAGACATGACTTAGCGGCTGAACTGAACTGAACACAGTTGTAATGTAGTTTGAACCTTCTTTGGCATTACCTTTCTTTGGAATTGGAATGAAAACTGACCTTTTCCAGTCCTGTGGTCGTTTTGAGCTTTCCAAATTTGCAGACATGTTGAGTACAGCACTTTCATAGCATCATCTTTTAGGATTTGAATTAGCTCGGCTGTAATTCTGTCACCTTCAGTAGCTTTGTTTGCAGTAGTGCTTCGTAAGGCCCACTTGGCTTTGCACTCCAGGATGTCTGGCTCTAGATTAGCAAGCACACCATCATGCTTATCAGGGTCATTAAGACTTTTTTTGTACAGTTCTTCTATGTAGTCTTGCCACTTCCTAATATCTTCTGCTTCTGTTAGGTCCTTGCTATTTCTGTCCTTTATTGTGGTCATCTTTACCTGAAATGTTCCCTTGGTGTGTCCAATTTTCTTGAAAAGATCTCTAATTTTTTTCCCATTCTATTATTTTCCTCTATTTCTTTGCATTGTTCGTTTAAGAAGGCTATTTTTCTCTCTTTGCTTTTCTCTGGAACTCCGCATTCAGTTGTGTATGTCTTTCCCTTTCTTCTTTGCCTTTCACTTCTCTTCTTTTCTCAGCTATTTTTAAGGCCTCCTCAGACAACCTGTTTTGTCTTCTTGGATTTCTTTTCCTTGGATATGGCTTTGGTCACCACTTCCTATACAATGTTCCAAACCTCCATTCATAGTTCTTCAGGCACTCTCTACCAGATCTAACACTCTCCTAACATGTGAGTGAGTGAGTGAGTGAAGTCACTCAGTTGTGTCCGACTCTCTGTGACCCCATGGACGGTAGCCTACCAGGCTCCTCTGTCCATAGGATTTCCCAGGCAAGAGTACTGGAGTGGGTTGCCATTTCCTTCTCCAGGAGATTTTCCCAACCCAGGGATCGAACCCAGGTCTCCCACACTGTAGGCAGACACTTCTCCTAACATACTTTTGGCCAAATATGGCTGCTGCTCAGTTTTCCCTGCAATTTCCAGCTTTCCTGTTACAATTTGTGACAGTAGGTAGGATGGTATCCAGGCAATTGAGAATTGTGGCATTTTCCCTGCAATCATGTTAAAGCCATTTCATTTGGCTGACCATGATGATAACTTGTGTGACTATTTCTCTAACCTTCCAGCCTCAGCCCCCTCACCTGCACAACCCACTCTCTTTCTATGTATGCAAAAACACAAACCCCTTTATTAAACCTGTTTGTCTCATAATAGTGTGTCTCTATTTACTTGTGAAAATCCAGAATGATGAACTTCATTAAGGACCTACAGTGACCTATAGCAATAATGCAAATAAAGCAGGGTTTGCTTTCTTCAAGTGCCATCACAAGGCAGGGCTGGCCTGTTATCCAAATAAACAGCAATAAAAAATTAAAAGCAACTATCAGAAAGGCAAAAAAAAAACTTTTTCATGTAGAGATTAATTACATAAATTTTATTTTTAATATTATTTCTAGATACATTTTATTTTCTTTTACATAGGAATACCTAAAGAGGTATTATAATAGTGGCATTCATATGCCACTATATATCTCACTATAAATAGCATTCTGGGACTGTATTCTTTACCAGAGCATGTCATTCTAATACTTTTTATTATTTTACTTCTGTCTGATTTCAACAGGTCTCTTCAAGCTGAGAATGATTATCATCTTTTAGCTGAAACAAGACTTAAACGTTGGAATTTAAAAAGAAGCAGATTTTCCAGGTCACTCAGCAGTAAACACTCCACCTGTAATGCAGGAGATGTAGGAAATGTGGATTCGATCCTTGCATTGAGAAGATCTCCTGGAGGAGGAAATAGCAACTCACTCCAGTATTCTTGATGGGAAAAATCCCGGACAGAGGAGCCTGGCAGGCTACGGTCCCTAGGGTTGCAGAGTCGGACACAACTGAGTAACTAAATGTACACACACACACAACTAAATACCAGTGTTCTCTTTTGGAGAATAATAAAGGAATGTCTGTCTCAAAAGAAAATATTTTTTCCTTTACATCATAATGTAAACTGCTTGTGGACAAAGACCAAGACCTCTCTGTCAACACACACACACACACATACACACACACACACACACACACATACCATTTTTCTTTGCAGTTGCAGCATACAGCACTGTTCCTATACATAAATAGGTGCTTTCTAAGTGTTTGTAATTAAAATAATGAAATTTCAGTTCAGGTGAGTAAGAGATGGGAAGGAGAAAAACTATTGTTGGATTATATTTACTATATAGATGTGGTAGGACCAAATCATGGCATGGTAAGAATAAGAACAATGACAAAGAGATTCTGTCTTCATCAGAGGCTTTTAACCTTCTGTTACATATACTTGTGTAATTATGTATACACTCATCTGTGTAGGAAAAAAAGCCATTATATTTTACATTCTTAAACTTGTTAAAATGATTGTGTGTTTTATAAAATCTGATGCTTTCAATAATCTTATATAAGAGAGATAACCACTACTTACAAAATCAAATTTGAACTTCTCATATATCATTTTCTCTGAGAAGCTTTTGTTTTCTATTTCAAATTAAATTATTTACTCTCCTCTTTATGACCTCATATTATACCAACTTTTATCACAGCAATTTAAACATGTTGTACTGATTTCTCTACTGAACAGCTGAATTCTTATATTGTGCCTGCCTTGGAGACAGAAAGTAAACACTGAGAATATGTACGCCGACCTCCACTAGTATAGCCCTAAGAAAACTGCTTGTTTAATGAATGAATGTTTTTGAAGGAATGCAAGGAGAAACTGTTTTTTCCCTCTAGGTTTGTACATCCAAAATTATTTTTATTTGAAGCCTTGAATAGAGTGTTCTTCATTTATAATCAGTTGATTGAGAGGTCACAGAGAAGGATAACAAAGACTGTTTTACTCATTACACCCAAAATGAAACAGTGAAAAACTGTTGCTTGCCACTTCAGTAAACAAATGTCGCAGCCATCAAGCCGTCACATTACAGCCGCTCCCTGAGTGTGAGCTCTGAGGGGACTCAGGGTGGAAGCAGGATGCCTACCATCAAGCAATCTGCCATTGCTTCATGACCCCCGAAAGTGTACCTGAGGAGTCTCAGGAGGAGAAAGCACAGCACACTGGCTGCAGATAGCGGAGGTACTTATCAAATGGATGACTTCAGTGAGTCCAGATTCTGCACTTTCCCATACATAGAAAAGTGCTAAATTCATTAGCTTGTGATCAGTAATTAACAGTAATCTTTTGATGTTCTAACCATTTAGTCTTACCATGGCTTCTATCTTACCGCTTCTGAGTAGTCTCTCAGAGATATCTGAGAGGCTGAGTCTCGGACTTCAAGTCCTCATTTTTGCCCACCAAATAAAGCATAATTCTGAACATTTAGATTGTGCATTTTTTTCAGTTTGTCACACCATTAATCTAACCTGGACACACTATCTCTGTTTGTCTTCAATTATCTTTTTGATATCCAATAGTAGAAAAGGTATTTTTGTTAGAGGAGGAGCTGGAGGGGAAAGACAGAGAGTTTAGGGTAAATGATGACATATCTATTTCCTCTGTGGCACCAGGGAAAAAAGCTTGAGCAGCTAGGTAAAGAGGTGGGGCCACAAGTTCCCAGGATTCGACTGGAAAATAATGCAAAACTCTTCCTGGGAGCCCAGCTACTTTGATATTCAGATGATCACATATGATTGTGAGAGGTTGAGAGAAAATTTTTTTCTGCCACAGGGGTGAACTTTGCATCATTCTGACTCTGCAAGGGAGAAAGGTACTCAGAGCATTGAGTGATAGCATTCCTGGTGCTGACGCTATGATATCAAGATAGTGACTGACAGTGGTGAGGTTTCCACAAGCAACTGTGTGCAGAGTATGTGTGGACAATTGGAAGCTGAAGTAGGAGTAGAGACTAGGGTAATGCAGTGTGGGGATCACAGTTCATAAATTCACAACTCAGTGTGTGCAAAATACTCAGAAATAAGTATAGAATGCTGAGGAAGGGAGAGCTGGGCTCACACCATTTCACAGGTCAGAGCCATTAAGCTCAGAGTCATTTGAGTAAATGACTTGACAGCAATTTTGAGGACCCAACTGAAATTGGAAACTATAAATCTGCCCCATCTGGCAGAGTTATGTGACTTTTCTCCAGGAAAGCTCAGCAGATCAGAAGATGGAAGTGTTTGTGATTAGAAAGACTACAGGTTGCAGGTATGTTCAGAAAGAGGTAGAAGAAATACAGGAGAACAGGAGTCTGAAGATATCAAGAAGACTAATAAGAAATGGCCAAACATAATGATGAAGTTCATTAGGAAAGTAAAGCCAAGTATGAAAAAAATATATTGGGAGGTTTAATATGAAGCTAAGTGAAAAAGAAAATACTTCATGGGGATAAGAATTTGCTATCAGAGAGAGTGATTTAGGACATAGTTCAGATTATAGGATAATGAAACTTGCCTTTGGCCTCAGGAGTAGTTTACTGAAGAAAAATTATGGGAAATTATAGCCATTAAAATATTAAGAAATTCAGAATGTAATAAAGTTATCTGGGATAATGAAAATTGTGGAAATAGAAACAAAATGAGTGAATCATTACATCCTTTTTGGAATTAATGATTATAACCTGGTATTTAGAAGATGTATTTATCCCTGTAACTCAGACAGTAAAGAATTTGCCTGCAATTCAGGAGACCAGGGTTCGATCCCTGGGTCAGGAAGATCCTGAAGGGAATGGCAATCCACTCCAGTATTCCTGCCTGGAGAATCCTACAGACAGAGGAGCCTGGCGAGCTACAGTCCATGGGGTTGCAAAGAGTCGGACACCACTGAGTGACTAGCACACATACACATTAATTAAGAACAGTAACAATAGCTATTAATTTTTGAAATATTGATTTATTTGGCTGTGTTGGGTCTTAGTTACAGCACGTGGGATCTTCGTCATGTCACAGGGGTTTTTCCCTGTGGTCACGGCCTCTGTATTTGTGGTGCTTAAGCTCCAGAGCATGCAGGCTTCAGTAGCTGTGGTGGGAGGGCTTAGTTCCTCTGAAGCATGTGGGATCTTAGTTCCCCCACCAAGGACTAAACCCACATCCCCTGTATCAGGGAAGTCCCTACCTATTCTTATTAGCTTCAAATTTCTCTCATTAAACCAAGAAAGCTCTGTGTGCAAATGAATGTGTGACAGGGTGATAGAGGTAGCCAGGATTTGTCTGTGCCCTTGGGCAGCTGGGAATTTGCTTCATCTGGCTGACAGAGGAGGGAAGAGAAGGAGGAGAGAAGAGTTCAAATGAGGTTTCACAGGCCAGCCCTGTAAATGGTACACTTCAAGTTCAGTGACTTTCCATTTCCTACAACTCAGAAGAAAGCACAGCATGATTGCATGAGAGTTGGGGAATGGAGTATATCTCTCCACCTTTGAGAAAGAGGAGAAATGGGAGTATTGGCCAGCTTCAGCATTCTCTGCTACAGGAGATGATGGTGAAAACCTTGCTGTGTGGTCTGAATCTCCTAGAAAATGGTTTTATGTAAAGAAGAACAATAATAAGTAAGGTTGATGTCTGGAAGGATAGTGTAAATCTAGGAAAATTCTTACCGTATCCCGAGAGAAAAGTTTTATGAGAAAAAAAGTAACTTTCTGAGGCTATTGCAATAAGCAAATATTATTCAAATAAAGGTTTTAACTACCATCTGCAAAAACAATAGGAATAGATGAGAGTTTTGTAGGTCACAGTGTCAAAGGGTGGATTACTGTTAAGTAAGGATACTAAGAAGAAATGACACTATGAATAGCTGAGGACCTAGATAAATGGATGAAGGAAGGATTCTCCCCATGAGCATCGTGGGATGATATGGAAAGGAGAAAGGACTGGCTGAGAGGGAGAGAATACAGAGGCAACATATGCCAGCAGTTTCAAATATAACTTCAGTGAAATCAATTTTTAAAATGGGCTATTTCTGTAACCAGGTGTCCCATGCACCTGGTTATGAAGATAAGCAGATAAACCACTTCTAACAGGCATTATTTGCATTTCTGGTGGTATATTTCTGTGACAAGAGAATGAAACAAATCTTATCTACTTATTCTCATGAGATATTTAAATATGATATATTGTGATATATCTTCAGGTATTATTCACTATAGTTTTACTTATCCTTTCAAACAATGCATATGTATAGTCTCCTGTTATTTGCTTCATCCTGCAGAAGAACAAAAATATGGGCCAGTCTAACCTCAGAGTACTTAAAATCGAGAAGAAATAAGCATGGACATGAATATGAGTTCTGCACTTAAGTATGTGCATGAATATGGATGGGATAAGAGAAACACCACTGAGGTGGATAACACATCCACACACACACATACACACACTCACACCTGAATTACAAAGCTTGTTTGGCTACTGGAGCAGGCAGTAGATACAAAGTGGAAAGCATAGTGCAAAATGAGTTGCTTTCCCAACAGCAGGCATTTCTAGGGAAATTCTAGAGTTTTGTGTTGATAAGAAAGAAGAAATAGCTAAAGAATTGCCAGGAGAAAAAAACTGTAAAAGTGGATACCAGCTAGAGCAGGAAACATCTTTGGCTCCATGTTAAGATATTTAAGCCTGTAGTAACTCACTGAAGAACTATAAAGGGAGACAGGGCTTTGCCAATGAACGTTGTGGGACTATCGCTCTGGCTGTTGTGTGGAAAATGGAGAGGAACACAAGAATGGCTGTGAAATTTATTAGGATGTTAGTCCTGTTGTTCAGATTAAAATGAAAAATCCTAAACTAGGGTAATGACCAATGAAAATGAGAGAAGGGAATGGATATAAGAGATGTTAAGAGAATAAATTTTATAACTCCTTGTGGCTGATTCAAAGAATAGGATGAGTGAGATCAGAAACTATTTCCTTGAGTGATACTGGCTGAGTGAGTCCATTCACTGAGACAAGGAAAATAGGAGGACAAGATCATATCCTCANATAAGAGATGTTAAGAGAATAAATTTTATAACTCCTTGTGGCTGATTCAAAGAATAGGATGAGTGAGATCAGAAACTATTTCCTTGAGTGATACTGGCTGAGTGAGTCCATTCACTGAGACAAGGAAAACAGGAGGACAAGATCATATCCTCAATATCTTGCTTTGAGATATCTATGTGGAAGTGCTTTGTATGTGAATTAAACTTTAGTGATGAGACTCAACAGAAATGGTTGAGTTGGAGATCTTGCTCTGAGATTAATCTGTGATTATATGGAATGTAAATCATATTGTGTATGAGGTCACAGAGGAAAATACATATAAAAGGATTTGATAAAAGAAAATGTAAGAGATGATTGGAGGAAGAAAGCAATGTAAATAATGAAATAAATATGGGAGGAAAATTGGACCTTGTACACGAGAAGAGAATTTCCAGAAAGAGAGAATAGGCAAAAATCATAAATAATGCAGAAGTTTTTAGGAGACTTGAATGTGTTGAATCTGCCTTATGAATAGGATGTTCAGTTCAGTTCAGTTGCTCAGTCGTGTCCGACTCTTTGCGACCCCATGAATCGCAGCACGCCAAGCCTCCCTGTCCATCGTCACCTCCCGGAGTTCACTCAGACTCACGTCCATTGATTCAATGATGCCATCCAGCCATCTCATCCTCTGTCGTCCCCTTCTTCTCCTGCCACCAANCAAAATGTGATTATTTTAATCTACTCATTTTAATGTTGGTTTAGACATAGATGATGAATCAGTACTTTAATGAAAGGTGATATAGCCCCTGGCTTCCCAGGTGGTTCAGTGGTAAACAATCTACCTGCCAATGCAAGAAATGCAGGTTCAGTCCCTGGGTGGCGAAGATCCCCTGGAGGAGGAAAAGGAAACCTACTCCAGTTCTTGCCTGAAAAATCCCATGGACAGAGACTGGCAGGCTACAGTCTATGGGGTCACAAAGAGTCAGACGTGATTGAGCCCCTGTGCACTACGAGCATGATATAACCACTACCAGTGTGGATTAATTCATATTTATAAAATACTCAGTCCTTTATTCTTAATCTTGCTCCAGTAAACAATTTTGGTAACAATATCTTCAGAAAAATAAAAAGCAAAATCAACAATTATTTTTTGTGTACATGTAGTTGAGGTGTGAAGTGAAGTGAAGTCGCTCAGTCATGTCCGACTCTTTTCGACCCCATGGACTACATGTAGCCTACCAGGCCCCTACAGGGATTTTCCAGGCAATAATACTGGAGTGGATTTCCATTTCCTTCTCCAGAGGATCTTCCTGACCCAGGGACTGAACCCGGATCTCCCACAATGTAAACAGACACTTAACCATCTGAACCGGAATATCTCAACNAACTCTTTGCGACCCCATGGACTACATGTAGCCTACCAGGCCCCTACAGGGATTTTCACTCAGGCAATAATACTGGAGTGGATTTCCATTTCCTTCTCCAGAGGATCTTCCTGACCCGGGGATTGAACCCGGATCTCCCACAATGTAAACAGACACTTAACCATCTGAACCGGAATATCTCAACAGAAAGAAAAAAACAGATGGTAATTTAGATCTTAAGCTTTCATTCTGTGGCACTTACATATGTTCTTTCATCTAATGCTCAAATTAACCCTATATATTAGAGACAGGCATAGTTCCTTTAACCAGGCTTCAGATTATTGCGCTTTGTAAATATGTGTTGTTGTTGTCTGTTTGTTTGTTTTTACAAATTGAAGGTTTGTGACAAACCTGTGGTTGTAAGCAAGTTCATTGGTGCCATTTTCCAAAAGTGTTTTGTTACTTCATGTCTCTGCAAAATATTTTGGTAATTCTTACAATATTTCAGAACTTTTCTTTCATTACTGTTATATATGTTATGGTGATCTGTGATTATTGCTCTTCCATGTTAGTGTNTGCCATTTTCCAATAGTGTTTTGTTACTTCATGTCTCTGCGTAATATTTTGGTAATTCTTACAATATTTCAGAACTTTTCTTTCATTACTGTTTATATGTTATGGTGATCTGTGATTATTGCTCTTCCATGTTAGTGTTTTAACTGCAAATGTGGGGAAAATAGCAAGAGAACTAGAATTATAAAGTGGAGACTGAAGATGTGGCAAATTGCATCTCGTGATAAAACAATTTACTTATATGCTACAGAGAAATCACTCATGAAAGAGTTAATCCATGCAGTGTACTTCATTGTTATCTAATTTTAAGAACCTGCCACAGCCATTCCAAACTTCATCAAGCATCATCCTGAACAGTCAACAGCCATCAACATAGAGTCAAGACCTTCCACCACCAAAAAGATTACGACTTGATGAAGGCTTAGACAATGGCTTGCATATTTTAAGAATAAAATGTTTTTTAAGTAGCTATTTACATTTTAAAGACATAATGCTATTGTACACTTAATAGAGTACACACACACACACACACACACACACACACACAGAAGTCACTCAGTCGTGTCTGACTCTTTGTGACACCATGGATTGTTGACCACCAGGCTCCTTGGTCCATGGGATTTTCCAGGCATGAATACTGGAGTGGGTTGCNACACACAAGAAGTCACTCAGTCGTGTCTGACTCTTTGTGACCCCATGGATTGTTGACCACCAGGCTCCTTGGTCCATGGGATTTTCCAGGCATGAATACTGGAGTGAGTTGCCATTTCCTTCTCCAGGGAATCTTCCTGACCCAGGGATCAAACCCAGTCTCCCGCATTGTAGGCAGACACTTTACCATCTGAGCTACCAGGGAAGTCCATCAAAAACACAGAAGAGTAGTAGTAAGCTTCAAAAGGATGTCAGCTGAGATCTTTTATAGATGAAATCTACTTTCTAGAAGTCAACTTGCCAATTATATGCACAGCTGGAGATAAGAGGCTGCAAAAAAAGGTTCAACAGTGTAATATAAATATAACTTTTATATACACTAGGAAACAAATAAAAGTTTGACTTCATTGTGATACACCCTGTATTGTGGTGATTTAGAACATGCAATGTCTATGAGATATACCAATATTGTTGTAAGTACTGTGATAGCTCATTATGCATCAACTTGACTGCACTACAGAGTGCTCAGTGTTCAGTAAGACATTATCGTGATGTGTCTTTGAGGGTGGTTTTGGATGATTTTAATATTTAGAATTGGTTTACTATGTAAAGCAGATTGCTTTTCCTAATATGGGCGGGTTTCATCCAATAATTTGAAGACCTCAGTAGGACAAAACACTGAAGCTATGCTGATAAGAGGGAATTCCTCCTACCCAACTGCCTTCAAGGTGGGACACTTTTTTTTTTTTTTTCTTTCAAACTCAGTTAAAACATTAGGTCTTCCATGTCTCCACCTTCTGGCTTTCAGACTGAAACTTCCTTCCAGGGTTGCCAGCTTGTCAACTATATGTCTTGGGATTTTGAGACAATTCCTTATAAAAATATCTCTCTGTCTGTCTNTAATATGGGCGGGTTTCATCCAATAATTCGAAGACCTCAGTAGGACAAAACACTGAAGCTATGCTGATAAGAGGGAATTCTTCCTACCCAACTGCCTTCAAGGTGGGACACTTTTTTTTTTTTCCTCCTTTCAAACTCAGTTAAAACATTAGGTCTTCCATGTCTCTACCTTCTGGCTTTCAGACTGAAACTGTACCATCAGCCTTCCAGGGTTGCCAGCTTGTCAACTATATGTCTTGGGATTTTGAGACAATTCCTTATAAAAATATCTCTCTGTCTGTCTGCCTCTCATACACACATACAGTAGAAATGGAGCCTCTCTGACCTTGAATGGTTCCAGGTAGTTGTTCTCTGGTTTGAGGCATAGTCAGGAGCCTTGTGTGTGTGTTGGAGGGAGACCATCTTCCGCAGTCCCAGAGATGACTGACATAGGATCCAAAGTGCCATGTCCTGTCTCACAGTGTAGCATAAATTTTCTGTAGTTTCACTGAGACATAAAACACAGTCCCTACATATGGAATTGGGTGTTAGTATGTACTGTGAGTTCAGAACCTGGCCTCCCTGCTTCACGCCTACCTAAACATTTAGTCATTGTTCATCTAGGCCTGGACACCATATAGGAAGTACAACTATATAAAGAGTTGACTTGTGGAAGAAGAAACAAGGTTAGAAAATAACCGTATGTAAATACTTCAGAATAACATAGACTTTTTTTTTCTCCTATCAAAGTCTTTGCTTTGATTGAAGATGTGCTATAGATAAATTAAGAATGTTATCAATAAATTTCTTAAGCATGAACCAAAAAATCTCTTGGGAGAGAAGATCTATCATTTATCCAAATGGTATTACTTTTAACTTCATTTCTGTAATAGTAGCCCCAGATTAAATAATGACTCAAGCACCCCATCTGCTACTCATGTGCATGTGCACACACACGTGTGTATGCACACACACACATACACATACTCATGTGTCTCTCTCTAAAAGCAGATATTTCTCATTGCACATTATTATTATCACTGTGGTGATCCAGATGCAGGGTGCCTCTGTGATGTGGCTCTGCCTTTCCAAGAGCCCTGTTAATCATCAGCCCCTCTGAAAACTGAAGGAGAAAAAAAAAAATGTTCTCTTTCTTAAAAAGAGTGTGCTGACATGTAGCAGAACTCACTTTTGTTCATATTTCACAGGAGGTTAAAAATTAATCATATAACAATGTTCAACTGCAAGGGAGGTTGTAAAATGAGGTTAGTTATAGTTAAGAAAAAGTATACATTTTTTTTTTTGGTAAATAATGTTAGTCACACCACACATGGATCATTCATTGTCTAGATGACCATAGGTTCCTTTTTATGAGTCTGTGTGCTGTGTTTAACCCAATAACTTTGAACCTACTGGCATTATATTGGTTAGTAGTGGACAATAATTACAGATTTACTGTGACTAAAAATTAGTCCTGTGACATTAATTCAATTCTTTTTACAATAGTGTATTATATTACACATTTGGGGACATAAACATTGCATATCCACTTTTGTCAGATGTTTGGTAAAGTTTCTCAAAAAATTATTTGTCTCAGAAATAGAAATGTGGAGTAGATCTCAGCTTAGTTAGATAAATCAACACCTGTTACAATAACCATATCTAAAATGTGCCAGTGTTTATATCAATGTTGGTCTCTTTGGGGGTCTCCAGTGCTGTAGCTCAAGGCTCAGAATGACTCTGTACACATTAAATACTTTAAAGGTCAAAATGTTTNGTAAATCAACACCTGTTACAATGATCATATCTAAAATGTGCCAGTGTTTATATCAATGTTGGTCTCTTTGGGGGTCTCCAGTGCTGTAGCTCAAGGCTCAGAATGACTCTGTACACATTAAATACTTTAAAGGTCAAAATGTTTATTTTCTCATCCTTTACCACCAAATAGGGCTTCCCTGGTGGCTCAGATGGTAAAAAATCCACCTGCAATGCAGGAGACATGGGTTCAATCCCTGGGTTGGGAAGATCCACTGGAAGATGGTATGACAATCTACTCCAGTATACTTGCCTGGAGAATCCCCTTAGACAGAGGAGCCTGGTGGGCTACAGTCCATGTGGTCACAAAGAATAAGTCATGAATGAGCAACTAAGCACACTACAGCACCAATAATAAAGCAAAAGAGTATGGTTATGTTGGCTTGGCTAATAAGATTGTTTGGGTTTTTCTATAAGGTGTTAGATAAAAATCTGAATAAATGTTTTGGTCAACCCAATAAAAGCAATATTTTAAAATTTCTATTCAGTCTGGAACCTGTTGCAAGATTAAAATAGTAGGACTGTGTATAGACATCTAGAAACTCCTATGCTAGTCTGTTTGCACCTTAGGAAGCATCACGATGGACGTAAATCTGAGTAAACTCTGGGAGATGGTAACGGACAGGAAGTCCTGGCATGCTGCAATTCATGGGGTCGCGAAGAGTCGGACACGACTGAGAGACTGAACTGAACTGAACTGAATTGAATGAGCAAAGCTAGTGGAGGGGATGGAATTCTAGTTGAGCTATTTCAAATGCTAAAAGATGATGCTGTGAAAGTGCTGTTCTCAATATGCCAGCAAATTTGGAAAACTCAGCAGTGGCCACAGGACTGGAAAATGTTAGTTTTCATTCCAATCCCAAAGAAAGGCAATACAAAACAATGTTCAAACTACAGCACAATTGCACTCATCTCACACGGTAGCAAGTTCAGTTCAGTTCAGTCACTCAGTTGTGTCTGACTCTTTGCAACCCCATGAATCGCAGCACTCCAGGCCTCCCTGTCCATCACCAACTCCCAGAGTTTACCCAAACTCATGCCCATCGAGTTGGTG
>SJYW01005437.1:223901-299851 GCA_006410735.1 Raphicerus campestris
GCTATGGTTTTTCCAGTAGTCATGTATGGATGTGAGAGGTGGACTATAAAGAAAGCTGAGCACCAAAAAATTGATGGTTTTGAACTGTTGTGTTGGAGAAGACTCTTAAGACTCCCTTGGACAGCAAGGAGATCCAACCAGTTCATTCTAAAGGAAATCAGCCCTGAGTTTTCATTGGAAGGACTGATGCTGAAGCTGAAACTCCAAAAGTTTGGCCACCTGATGCAAAGAACTGACTCATTTGAAAATGCCCTGAGGCTGGGAAAGATTGAAGGTAGAAGAGAAGGGGACGACAAAGGATAAGATGGTTGGATTTCATCGCTGCCTCCAATGGACATGAGTTTGAGTAAACTCCAGAAGTTGATGATGGACAGGGAGGCCTGGCATGCTGCAGTCCATGGGGTTGCAAAGAGTCGGACACGACTAAGGGACTGAACTGAAACTGAAGTCTGTTTGCACAGCAGCTGAAGAAAACTATGAATGAGATCCTTGGCCTGATTATGATTCACGTGGTAAAAATAAGTTCAGTAAGCCATCATAATAGCTGAAAAAATAAATGGAAAGAAGTAGTTTCTTTTGAATTCTGTACTCCTATCAGAGCATCTCTGGGGTGACTTTTGTTCTGTCCCCAGTATTTGAAGGAGACAGTGAAAGATTTTTGTGTCTGGAGGAAGATACAGAGGATGATGAAAGTAGGAAAATGAATCTTTAAAAAAAGAATTGAATAAACAGAAATTTTGTTACTTGGAAAAATAGAAGGTAAATTAAATAGATATCAAAAGCTATTCAAGTGGCACAGCAATAAGGTGTAGGACATCTGACCAGAAACTAGTGAACAAATGCTGTTTTAGAATAATTTCATGGCAAAAACACTTGCTAATAATCATTGTGATTCTGATATCTGCTTAAGCCTTTAGTTGGGATATCTCATTTGAGAAAGGTTGAATATAAAACACTCAGCAATCACTAGTTTCAATTTGAAAATTCCACCCAGGGGAATGTTGCCAGATCCTTCTACTAGCAGGTATTATATGTTCCTTCATTAAGAGTCAGTCCTGCTCCTTGTAGGAGTTCCCTAGTTAATTTTATTCCAGTGTTCTGCTGATCTTTGCACTCCTTGTTCTAGTTGGCTTGCTCCCTCTGGTTTCGCTGGTTTTGGATGACTTGATTGGAATGGCACAGCTGAGCGTCTCATAGTCTCCCATCTAGCCTTCTAGCCCAGGCTTATTTACATGACAGTGGCAATGCCTATTGAGTCCTGGATCACAAAGGCTATGCTATTACTCCTGATGCTTTCAATGGGCCAGTCACAAGGCCAGCTCAGATTCAAGTGGATTAACATTGTAATTCACATAATACCACAGAAGTATGGAGAGCTTGTGTATTTTTAGGTTCTACATGTAACAAGAAGTATAAGAAAATTTTGTAGCTAAGAGAAACATTTGATTGTCATAAGCTTAAAACAGTTTTTTGGAGCTCTCATGTTCCAGTTAAGATTTCAGTACTTCTTTCTAATTTGGAATAATGAAAATAAGTAAAAACTGTATAATCTGTACTTTTAGCATTTCTCATGAGAAACACTTTTCAGAAATCAGTGCTTTCTAGGGACATGAACATCAGTAAAGAAAAGAAGAAATAATTTTGAGATCTGTAATAAACGGTACTGGAAAGAGATATTCATGGAAAAATGTAAGTATTTATATTTTGTACAATATCTGTGCTATATCTAATGTGGTAAACATAACATTTTCTTTCTCATTTTTTAAAAGCCAATTTTAAAATAGATCACATTGGGAGATCGTGTACAACTGTGGCTGATGCATGTCAATGTATGGCAAAACCAATACAGAATCATAAAGTAGAAGTATTTAAAAAATAAATAAATAAAAGCTTTTAAACAAAAATATAAATAAATAAAAATAGATCACATATATTTAAAAAGAAAACAAATTGTAGCAGGCAGTAAATTGTGTGTCAATTTGTTGTACATGAAAATAATTCTGTAAAAATTCAAAGGGAGATTGTTTAATTAGTCTGTCTGTGTAATTAACAGAATTTGTTGTTGGATAAATAACACTAGTCAAGGCTCAGAGAATAAATACATAGGTCATGGCTGGAGGCCACTGAGGAATCTAATTGCAATGTTGGAAATTAAATAAAAGGAAACACATTGACTGAAATTTAGATTAATCAAGCTTGAGAAGTTTTAAATGAAAGAATTGCTAGGCATCTAAATTACTAAAATGTGAAACTAACAAAATTATTCAGGAGAATTAACAAGAAATGTATTTTAAGAACATTTAAGTAGTTTTTTTTTTAAATTTACTTAAACTAAAAACAGAACAAAAATTTGACCCATTTCTTACCTCCTACCTCCAACTTTGACAAACACCAATCTCTGTATATATGTGCTTTGTTTGTTTGCTTTAGATTCTACATATAGGAGAGAGAATACATTATTTGATTTCTCTAAATTATTTCATTTGGCATAGTGCCTTGAAGTCTATCTATGTTTTCACAAGTGACATGATTTCATTCATATGGCCAAATAATATTCTATGGAAGGAAAGTCCAATGCTTTAAAGAACAATATTGCTTAGAAACCTGGAATGTTAGGTCCATGAACCAAAGTAAATTGGAAGTAATCGAACAGGCAATGGCAAGAGTGAACATTGACATTTTAGGCATCAGTGAACTAAAATGGACCAGAATGAGCAAATTTAATTCAGATGATCATTATATCTACTATGGTGGGCAAGAATCCCTTAGAAGAAATGGAATCACACTCGTAGTCAACAAAAAAGTCTGAAATGCAGTAATTGGGTACAATCTCAAAAGTCACAGAATGATCTCTTATTTCCAAGGCAAGCCATTTGATATTACAGTAATCCAACTCTATGCCCCAACCACTAATGCCAGAGAAGCTGAAGTTGAAAGGTTCTATGATGACCTACAAGACATTCTAGAACTAACACCAAAAAGGTTTCCTTTTCATTGTAGGGGGCTGGAATGCAAAAGTAGGAAGTCAAGAGATACCTGGAATAACAGACAAGTTTGGCCTTAGAGTACAAAATGAAGCAGGGCAAAGGCTAACAGAGTTTTTCCAAGAGAACATGCTGATCATAGCAAACACCCTCTTCCAACAACACAAGAGAAGACTCTACACATNCTTAGGCAGCTTGCCTAATGCATGCCTGTTCTTACCTTTTTTTTTTTTTCCAGATGGAACACAGAAACATCCTGTGTCCTTTTCTTTAAAAACATCACTCATTTTTGATTTTCTATTTATCTCTTATCCTCCAACTTTGTAATATGTATCTGTGGTAACAGTAGGGAGCCTCTGATTGTGATTATGTTTGTGCCATCCTCTAATGCCAGGTCGTGGGACTATTAAGATATTGATTTGAATTCAACAATTCTAAAAAATTGGAAGCCAAATGGGCTCCAGAACTCGTGTCCCTTGCCGGGCAATGTAGTCTCCAAGTCTGAATTTCTGTACAGGTATTGCTGTCACCTACTTCAGGACCAGACATTCCAGAACAGACATCTGGAATGTGCCTTTCTTCTATTGTTTTGACTCTTGACAGGTGTTTTCTGCCTATGTGTACTGTACAACATTTATGTGAGAAACTGCTTCCCTAGGTGCTGCAATAACTAATGTATAGATACTTGTGGAGGATTTTTATAATGGTCAAATTTGTTTCAGAAACTTTTAAAAAGTGAAAGACTTCACTGTTAACTACATGCCAAAGTTAATACTATAGGATGTCTCAAATATTATTTTGATGAAAAGCAAATTATAATATAGGTAGCAACTTGTCTCTATCAAAGGGTAACTCTAATTTTAAAATTTACATTGCTACTGAGAATTACATAGACCAGATTTTCACAGTTTTATTATTGATGAAAAATTGTCTTGTGTTTGCTGGGTTCTACTTGTAGGCCAGAACATAACAATCTTCCCCATCCTCCCCTCCCCCACTCTCTGTTTTGCCTATTTTGGACTAAATTGAACATTTTAGAATATAGGAATCCCAAGAAGGAGAATTGATATCAAATGCTTCAATAAGCCTTAAGGGAGCTATTTTAAACAACTTTGGTTTCCAAAGTCAAGGACATGTTTAATTATTCATAGATATCTTTGGAGACTGGGTATCTACTTTCTGGTATTGTCAAAGTTGGCTTTTATCAGAATTCTAACTTTGCCAGCAAACTGCAGTATTAGTATGAGCAAAACTATCTAGGGATCATCAGGATGGATGCACAGTCATCCACCACGCTCTGCCTTTGGCTTACTGATTCTGACGGGGATGATCTGAAAGGGAAGGGACTGCTATGTTATGCTGTCTTTCTGTTTCCTCCTATGTCATCAGTTTCAAGCTAAGTGGTTGAATTCAGAGGGTTCTTTGTTGATGTTTCTTGGAATGTCATTGGCTTCTTTGTGAGTTCTGTTTCAGGTGCAAAGCGTGGCTTCTTATAGTTGTCAGTACCCAGGCTTACTCAGTCTTAGAACTCAAACACACACTTCCCCTGGACTTGTTTTGAATCTTGCTTAACCCTTTTCCTATGGTTCATGGGTCCACAGAGATCCCATGCTCATGAGTACATATGCAAATCAGATGACAGGGAATGTCTGACACACATATTAAGTGTATCTCTTTTGCCCACAGTTTACTCCATTGCACTTAGATTCCCTTGTAAAACAGCAGTTCTGAGATACAGAACATTATTAGTAATGTTAAGACAGTTACAGAATATTAATCATGGGGCCCTTCTCAGTACAGGGCTTTATGCTCTTGCATTTTTACTGGTCACATGCCCATGAATTCAGCCCTNAGCAGTTCTGAGATACAGAACATTATTAGTAATGTTAAGACAGTTACAGAATATTAATCATGGGGCCCTTCTCAGTACAGGGCTTTATGCTCTTGCATTTTTACTGGTCACATGCCCATGAATTCAGCCCTGCTGCTGCTGCTGCTAAGTCACTTCAGTCGTGTCTGACTCTGTGTGACCCCATAGATGGCAGCCCACCAGGCTCCCCCATCCCTGGGATTCTCCAGGAAAGAACAATGGAGTGGGTTGCCATTTCCTTCTCCAACGCATGAAAGTGAAAAGGGAAAGTGAAGTCGCTCAGTTGTGTCCGACCCTCAGAGACCCCATGGACTGCAGCCTTCCAGGCTCCTCCATCCATGGGGTTTTCCAGGCAGGAGGACTGGAGTGGGGTGCCATTGCCTGCTCCAAATTCAGCTCTAAATGCTGCCTTAATGCAAAAATGATTCAGGAGTAATTTTATTTGAAAAATCATTGCAGTGTACGATTTCAGCAATAAAAATTAATGTTACTCATAATAATTGTTAGTAGCTCATGTATACAAATAAAGGAAGCTTGAATAGAACACTAACAGATAGTTATAAACCAAGTTGAACCTCTACCCCTGAGCCTAGAAAGCAGTGGGCACCAGCAATAATTATTTCAATACTTAATTATTTAATTGAATAAGTATATATTGGCATGGATAATTTTCACTCCTTAGCTTTAAATGATTGAATACTTTAGAAAATAACTCTCATTAAATACAAGATATTGGAGACAGGCATAAAACTCAAACATATCGTTTACTTTTTTAAAAATATAAAGGTTGTCATTATATTTCTGATTTAGTAATAGATTTCATCTTAGTTTAATTCTTTTTGCACCCCATCACTTTAATGTCAGAATGCTGCCTATGTTGTAGTTTAAAAAATACCAATTTATATTGTCTTTCCTATTATATTTGTTTCTTTCATCCTGCTTGTCCATTAGCTTTAGGAGAAGGTTACAAATTGGAAAGGAACTCTGGTGCTATCAGATCTTTGCTGCTATCCATCAAGGATGTAATGGGTCCACATCTGCCTTGGAGTATGTGTGAATCTCCACTCTCAGTATATGTAATCACTCCAAATGTTCTGCATTTTGATATCTCCATGTTTTGAGATTTTCTTGCCCAAAGCTCAAAACTTTTTAGATCTATTGCCTATGTAGTTTGTCTAAGCCTTTTTCTCCCACTGAGGCATTAAAAAACACTCAAGCTTCCTGCAGACCATAACCAGAACATGAGGAGGATGTGTTGTCCTGAGCTTTCTCTCTGTCTAACCCAACCATTCCGTCTCTCCTGCAGTCCCTACGTGTTGGCACTGTGTGTTTTTCTCAAGAATCTCTTGTCTCAGACTTTCAAATGGGAAGGAGATTCTTTCTCATTGGAATTCTCTTGAAGGCTATCATTTTTCCAAAATTTTGGCGGGAAAAAGGGGTGGGAAAGGTCACTGAAAACTCACTCAAAGGGAAGGATTTTCTCTCTAGGTTTAGCCCAATTAAATTTCTCCCTGAAAATTCACTCCCATAAAGGAGGAAGGACGTTTGTCTCCTTATATGAAAAAAAAAAAAATTCTTAGCCTTTTGATCATTTGTCCTATTTTATGTCATTTAGGAAACACGAAGTTCAGAAAAAAAATTCTTATCTGAAGCAGATGATTTTTGCAATGAAACACCATGCAATATTTTGTCTGTAGTCTTTATGCAAATTGTGTTTTGAAAGACAAATATAAACAAGATCTTGTTTCCTGGTTTTAGGAGAGCTTACAAATTGTCATTGGAAGGTCCTATATTCTTCTCCAAATCCATATTGATATCCACCAGGAATGTAATGTGTCCATGGCTCTGGTATGCATAGATCTCCACTCCCATTGTATATGTTAGGCAGTCATGACTGACTTTTTGTGATCCCATGAAATGTAGCCCACCAGGCTCCTCTGTCCATGAAATTCTCTATTTAAGAATACTGGAGTGGGTTGCCATGCCCTCTTCCAGGGGATCTTCCCAACCCAGGGACTGAACCTGGTTCTCCTGCATTCCAGGCAGATTCTTTACCCTCTGATCCACCAGGGAGTTCAGGGTATGTAACTACCACCCCCCAAAAGAGGGGATATGTACATAAATGTATATATGTATACATATAGCTGATTCACTCTGCTGTACTATAGAAATTAACACAACACTGTAAAGCAATCATACTCCAATTAAAATTAATTAAAAATAAACAAATAAAAGGTTAAAAAAAGCAATTCCTCCCTATTCTGAAAATGAATCCTGACCAATTATTTCTGAGAGCAGCAGAGTCATCCTCATAATAAAGTTCTCAAAGTACTGTACCTTCCTTCCCCTAACATAAAACCCTCCTCTGGAATTATCTCCATGTTTGGAATGAAGGCTCATGTTTAATGGTTGATTTTGCTGTCACTCTACTGTAAGACATGCCTGAAACATCTCTACCAAAGCAAAATTCTTAAAGGAAAGGTGAAAGCAGACTGAAAGTTCACAGTCTATAGTTTAATGGCATTTTTAACTATCATGACTAGGAGAGTTGAGACTACTAGCATCTGGTGGATAAAGGTCCAGTACGCTAGTCAGCTTTCTGCATTGCATAGGACACCCTCTTAGAACAAAGAATCACCTGATGTAAAAAACAATGTCAATAGTGACAAGGTTGAGAAACTCTAGCCTGGAAAGCCGATATGGTGCCATTTTTCTAAGTAATTTATGTACTTCAGTGAAATGAGTAAATTAGTTATTTTACCAGGCATATGAAGTCTTTGAAGCCACTATAAGATTAATGACTTTCTTCAGAGGGTTAACACATTTATGGGAAAATTTCCTTCTATCCAGAAGAAGATAGATTAGAGTTTAAGATTATGGAGATGAATGCTAGTTCAAGATTATGGAGCTTCTGATCATTCATGCGGGGCTTCCTTGGTGGCTCAGCAGTAAAGAATCCTCCTTCCAATGCAGGAGACACTGGTTTGACCCCTGGGTTGGGAAGATGCCCTGGAGAAGGAAATGACAACCCATTCCAATATTCTTGCCTGGGAAATCCCATGGACAGAGGAACCTGGCAGGCTACAGCCCATGAGTCCATAGAGTGAGACATATCATAGCAACAACAAATAGCTGGTAAGGGGGGGTATGTCTGCGTGCTCAGTCACTTCAGTTGTGGTACGTGGTACTTGATAAATGGAAAAGCTAGCATAAGCTCTGCACCACTTTCACCCAAATATTTTTACGTATGTTTTACGTTTTTTTCTATAAGCAAAAATCATTAGGAATGGGAATTCAGGAATATTTCATTAAAAATTAATAGTAAATTTAAATCTAAAATACTTCCTTCCTTCTTTTGTTGAGAGAATTCTCTTCCAGATTAATATAAGTCTAAAGTAGATATAAATCTCCCAGGAAAAAGTTTTCAACATTGAGCCTTCTGTAGACTCTTAGATTTACCCTGTGATACAGTCATATTTTACAAGTTTCATAATTTCGGTTTCCTTTTTATAAAAGAGAATTTTCTCCATTAGAAATCTCTTTTTTGAATCCAGAGAAAAGTCACAGTGCTAATATATCTTTTATAACCCTAAAGTATCTTTTAGAAGATATTTTTCACAAAAGGTAGAGGATTTATAAACACCTGGGAGTTGACTGTAATAACAGTCAGATGAACAGGGGAACAAGCTGGAATTTAAGAGGTAAACAACGTGCTTTATTAATAGCATGGGAACAGTAGTCTAAGATTCACTGACTGAGAGCACTCAATTTCCCTTAAGCTTTCTGTAGTCTAGTTGTATATTATTTCAGAATGTCAGTTTCAGCTACTGAAATAAAGGGGCCCTTTCTCTATGTTATCTTCCTTGTGTAGAAACATTTGAATGAGTCAGATGATTTAGTTAAAAGTGAAGAATATGTGAAATTTTAAAAAGAATATCTGGGGTATTTAAAGTAATATGTTTTTTGAAGAAATGATATTCATTGTTGATGAGCTCCTAATATTTATATTCCATTCAGTTAGAAAGACTTCACAACTATTAATATTTATAGTAAGACTTTTTCATACAGCTCTCTAAAGTTTTAAAGAAACACTTCATTCTTCCTCAAATTGAATGGTTATAACTTTTTCAAAGAAACATCCTGGGAATTGTAGTGTGTCTCTTATTGACAGTAAGTCACAGTACTTTCATTGTTTGTCTCATCTCTGTTCAATGATGCATTGTCAGCAGTCAGAGTCAGAAAGAATAAAAGACCCATATAGATAACGCTTCTATAGCAGTGACATTTCAGATAAAAGGAATAAAGAATACACAGAAAATAAGCCTTTTTTATTGGGATTTGAATCACGATTAATTTTTAAAGGGTTATGTTTAAACTGTTGATAAATAAGATGTCTTTAAAGATACTATGTAAGTCATATACCATTGACAAATATTTGCTTATGGCTTTGCTTTACGCTCACACGTCAAAAAATGGCAACATTTTCCTGTGAACAGTTGAGCTCAGTCATTTGTATGGATATGGTGAAGACTTGAATATTACTAGAAATCAGGTAAAGACAGTTTAAACCTTTATATTCAGACACTGCAGAGTCAAAAACAATTGGGGTTGAAGGTGTAGATGTAATTTTAGTCACTAATTGTTTTAATATGTGAGTGTATGCAATGTGGGGATGATTTTATACCATTTCAGTTTTTTGTCTCTTTTGCTGATATTTTTTATTTAGCTTTCACTCAATTATTTTTGTTCTACTTGTTTTCATGCATTTTAAATTTTATCCTGCCTCTTATTGAATTGTCTGAGAGTAAAAAGCTACCAATGGTTGTTTTAAAATTATTCAAGTATTTAATTTTATAAAAATGAATGATTAAGACATTTAAAAATCATTTGCATGAATTTTTACATTTTCTGAAGTATTTTTATTTTAAAACTTTTTGTTTGAGGAATGGTGTCTATCTTGCCTCTCTAAATATATTTTCACCATTTTCCTTGCATTTCTAATTTATAGGTTTCAAGTAACATTTAAAGTATAATTTCTGCCACTCATTTTATAGTTGATGTAATACAATGTCTCCTTTCATGACTAAAGCCTTTGAAGGAATCATGTGCTATCTCGGTCACACTGAGTGGCATGTTTAGACACAGAAAATGAAACTATGATGCTAAGAATCTAGTGTACATTTTCAAAACTATCTTGGAGTTTCTGAAAATGTTTTCCCAGGTTTAAGTTAAAATGTGAAAATGCTTAAAGGTGCAGTAAGGTGACAAAACTCCTCTGTTGTGCACAATATTTCTAATTATTAAAAGTAAATAGCTAGAAATCATTGTTGATCAACTTGACATTTTTGAGCTACATTCATAATTATCCATTTTTGAGTCAACAGTCTCTTTTTCAACTATTTCATTTTTAATTAAGTACAATAGGCTATGTTTCTCAGTGCTAGCCCTGCCTGAAAATTATGTTTGGCTCATTAAAAAAAAGTCTCCTGAGGAAATCATGTGTTTTTTTCTCTTTATTCATTGAGTTATTGTGTGGAATTATCTTAGAATTCTCAACCATACTTCAGAAATGAAAGATGTCTAAGAATATATTATTCAATAAAAGTAGCACTTTTCCGGGAACATATGGTTAGTATTACATTGCTCTTATACAAGAAAAAAAATGATTAAAAATGTCTATGTGCAGTTGATTATCATTTTCTCAGGACAGGAAATAGTAGTGATAGGAGTGCTCTACCAGCTCTTGGGTCATCCTTCAGCCCCATCAAACTGACACATATAATTAACCATCATGTAGCCCCATATTGCAGGCTACTCAATGCAGTTTTGAGGAAAAATGATCTGCCTCATGACTGAACATTAAGACCATGATTTTAGTATACTTTGCCAATAAAAGTCCATATAGTCAAGGCTATGGTTTTCCAGTAGTCATGTATGATGTGAGAGCTGGACCATAAAGAAGGCAGTGAAAGTAACTCAGTTGTGTCCAACTCTTTGTGACCCCATGGACTATATATTCCATGGAATTCTCCAAGCCAGAATACTAGAGTTGGTAGCAGTTCCCTTCTCCTGGGGATCTTCTCAACCCAGGGATCTGACCCAGATCTCCCACATGGTAGGCAGATGCTTTACCAGCTGAGTCACCAGGGAAGCTCAAGATTACTGGATTAGGTAGCTATTTCTTTTCCAGTGGATCTTCCGGATTCAAGAATTGAACTGGGGTCTCCTGCATTGCAGGAGGATTCTTTACCAGCTGAACTACCAGGGAAGCCTGTAAAGAAGGCAGAGTGCTGAAGAATTGATGCTTTCAAACTCTGTTACTGGAGAAGGCTCTTTAGAGTCACTTGGACTGCAAGAAAATCAAACCAGTCAATCTTAAAGGAAATAAACCCTGAATGCTCATTGGAAGGACTGACACTGAAGCTGAAGCTGCAATACTTTGACCACCTGATAGGAATAGGTGACTCACAGGAAAAGCCCCTGATGCTGGGGGAAAATGAAGGCAGAAGGAGAAGAGTGTGACAGAGAAGGAGAGGTGGCATGGCATCAACAATTCAATGGGCATGAACTTGAACAAACTTTGGGAGATGGTGAGGGACAAGGAAGCCTAGTGTACTACAGTCCATGGGATCACCAAGAGTTGAACACAACTGAGCAACAAAGTGGAAGACTAAGTTTATGTTTAGTGGGAAAGGGAGGAGCCTGGCGGGCTACAGTCCATGGGGTCACAAAGAGTCAGACACGACTTAGTGACTAAACAATATCAATTTAGTATAACAGTTAAAGTCTTGAAATTGCAGATGAATAAGTGAAATAGTGTACAGTATTGTTAGGGAGACTTGACAGCATAGGAAATAAAATGACCTTTAACTATTTTTATACATGTTCCCTTCAGAATTTGAATAATTAGGAAAGGAGGAAAAGAGATTTTGATATTAATAGGGTAATCAGTATATTAGACTGTCTAAGAATATTGTCAATAGAAGACCTATGAGATGAACTTACCTTACCCAATTTCACAGCATGTGATACAGAATTTGTAATGTAATCAACATGATTTAGGTATAGACAAGTAAATGAGTGAAGCAGAGAAAGCATCCAGAAAGAGATTTCAGGGTACGTGGAAAATTTATATTCAGTATAGCTGTTATCTCCATCAGTGAGAAAGAATGGGTTAGTTAATATATGTTGTTGGAAAAACCATCAATCTATAAATAATTATATGAAACTGGACCTTATCTCAAGTCCTACAAAGAAAATGAATTTGCAGTGGATTAAGTAATTAATATATTTTAAAAAAAACCTGAAATAACTTTCAAATAGCTTTGAAATTTAACTCTTACTGAATGAGAAAACTTTATTTACAAGGACCACTATTTTGGTATCTGACTATAGACTCTCACAGCAGAAAGGACCCAGTATATGATCACATTAGTTTCTTCTTGACTAAGAGGGAAGCAGGTGTCAGGACTGGAGACTGAAATGTGAAGGTAACTGACCTGGAGCAGAGAGGAGTAAGGACCTGGTGCACCCTGCATAAGGATGCTTTGTGTGTTGAGATAGGAAGGTGACAAAAGGCTACAGGTAAATCTGCATGGTTGTCCTACTTCCCTGCTGACTGCAAGATGGTACAGAAGAGGAGAGCAGAAAGAGCAGAGGGAATGGAAGCCCAGGCAACAGCAGATTCTCTTGCTCATGGAAGCCAAAAGGCTCCAAAATGTTTCAAGTGCTGCACATGAACCTGCTGGTGTCCTGGCTTTCTGAGCGGACACTTCCTTCTGCTATTTCTGCTGGTATTTCTCTAGGCTTTTGCTTCACAGCTGGTGGTCACTGGCAATGTGTAAAAAGTGAATGGGCTCCCTTCTTGAAGAAAAATAATTATTTCTTTGTTTTCATATACATCAGGAACTCAGGAGGGTGCCAGAGTGCCCCAGGGGGACAGAATGCATAGGAAGTTTGAACATTACATTGATTGAACAAAATGCCCCAGAATAACTCAGAGTGAGCAAAGAAAGGGGGGGAAATAATGACATGTTTAATCTCCTACTTATTTTTCCCTTCCATCAGTGGAAATTGGAGTTTGTGATCAAGCTAATATTAATTATAGAGAATAAGTTCCTTTAGAGATATTTTTGCATGCATGTCTTCTACTATATAAATATTAGTATCATTAGAACTTACTGGAATATTGTTATTGCTTTTACTTCCCATTTTAATTTTATAGAAACTCTGAACAAAGGCTATTAGACATCAAAGAGGTAAACTCAACTTAGAAAAACTAGTCCTAGTCCCTATGTCTGTATAAAATTTTAAAACTGAAAATACTTGTTTGTTAATTTGTTTGATATTAACTATCACATGTTTTGCCATCAATTAAAATGAGAAATATATAAAAAGGAAGAAAAATAAATATTATATATTTATAAAGAAAGCAAATTTTTTTTCAGTGAAATTTGAAACATAATCAGAAATCATGGCAGAAGCATCCTTTGTCGTATTTCTGTGACATTCTGTACTTCTGATCTTTCCTTAATCTTTTTTATTGCTGATGGCTTTCTTCAGTATTTGTCTCTGTGTTTGTCGGGAAGTGGGGGCCGAGGTTTTCTTTATGTCACTCTTTGTCTGTTGCGTTTATGGTTTTTCTATTTCTGATTGATCTCTCACGTTATCGGTCCTAAGGCCCCTCTACATTGAGAAACGTAGATGATCAGTATGTTAGGAAAAGGTAGATCATGGAGGGATTATTTGATTTTTTTTTTTTTAAGATAGCAGAGTCTTGAAAATTTTTTCTTCGTCATAAAGGTAATTCAGTTCAGTTCAGTCACTCAGTTGTGTCTGACTCTTTGAGACCCCATGGACCGCAGCACACCTGGCCTCCCTGTCCATCACCAACTCCCAGAGTTTACCCAAACTCATGTCCATTGAGTCGGTGATGCCATCCAGCCATTTCATCCTCTGTCGTCCCCTTCTCCTCCTGCCTTCAATCTTTCCCAACATCGGGGTCTTTTCAAATGAGTCAGCTCTTCGCATCAGGTGGCCAAAATATTGGAGTTTCAGCTTCAACCCAGGACTGATCTTTAGGATGGACTGGTTGGATATCCTTGCAGTCCAAGGGATTTTCAAGAGTATTCTCCAACACCACAGGAGCTGTGTCTAAATACTTAAAGAATCATGCAAGAAGAAGCAAAACTGAGAAGAACAGCAACAAAATCCCCACATCATTAGGGAAGAAATGAAAACACAATTTGGGCCCCAAATTCCAGATGAGAGGAAAAACCTGGAGGAGAAAATGCTCACATTTTTCTTAAGCCTGAGGAAAGAAATAAATTAAAATGTTACTAGATAGAATGCTCATGGGCATTTATGTTCCTCATTCATATATAACAAATACCAAGTGGGCTTTCCCAGTGGTTCAGTGGTAAAGAATCCACATGCCAATGCAGGATATATGGGTTTAATCTCTGTGTCTGGAAGATATCCTGAAGAAGGTAATGGCAATTCACTCTAGTATTCTTGCCTGGGAAATCCCATGGACAGAAGAGCTCGGTGGGTTACAGTCCATGGAGTCACAAAAGAGTTGGACACAATTTAGCAATTAAATAGCAATAAGTGGAAACATAAAAATTATTTGATATTCTGGATTTTAAATTAAATCTAGACCCTTTCATATGGAATACTAAAGAATTAGTGAAAGTGAAAGTGTTAGCCACTTGGTTGAGCTGACTCTTTGTGACCCCATGAATGGTAGCCTGCCAGGCTCCTGTGTCCATGGAATTCTCCAGACAAGAATACTGGAGCAGGTTGCTGTTCTCTTCTCCAGATCTTCCTGACCCAAGTATCGAGCCCAGGTCTACTCTAGTGCAGGTAGGTTCTTTACTGTCTAAGCCACCAGGGAAGTCCAAAGAATTAATAAATTTCATATAATTAAGTGAGAAAATATACTGTTCTAAAAGAGAACCAAAGTAAGTCAATAGAAACTCCTAAAAGTCTTAATGGATGGGTTCCTGAGTATTGTTTACTTAATTTTGACATTAAGTTACTCAAGGATCTGAATTTTCAATACCTGTCCTAACACAAGATCTGGTTCTATTCATCCAAAGCATGATTTTGAGAAAAGACTGCATTACTTGCCAAAGCTTTATTTATATTTTTGTTTGTTGTTCATATAGATTCTGAGTGTAAGAATAATTATATGATTTTAGGGAAGACAAATTAGGACCAGAGAGATTAAATAAGCTACTGAAGGTCACACATACAGTATTTGATGGAAAAAAAAAAGATTCAATGCATATTACTTTTCCTAAATCACAATGTACTTTGGGATAAAAGCTTTTCTCTTCAAGCAACTAGTGTAATATTTAAAATTCACAAAAATTCATTGATTGATGACATAAATGAATGATTTATTGATACATTCCAAGTTAAATTTTCTATATATTCATACTTTCTATATAATGTATTTACTATTTTCATAACAATATTTGAATAAGAACAACAAAAATAATGCCCTAATTATTGCCCTAAGCTAAGGGTATTCTTAGCTTCCCCAAATAGAGAAGTTAATTTCCATTAAGACACTTGGAAATATTGTTTCCAATTTTTGTCATATTTTTTCTTTGACCTGTTTTCCTAATCAGCTTCTCTATACCTTCTACTTTGTGTTTGGCTTATATAGAGAGAGGTAAGTAGGGAAAATCACCTTTTGTATAACAACTGAAGCCTTAATGCCCATTTCATTCCTCAATCCATGGAACAACAAGTCCAGTTTTGGAAAACCACCTCAGATCCAGGAGTGGGTCCTAATTAGTTAAGCCCAATCACGATATCCATCTTTCTTGTCTGTGTTTGGTTCCATGGTAAGAAAATGGTTAACTCAGCAGGACTGGCTTGCTCTAACCTGCCTGTTCCAGAGAAGGGCATTTGGTCACCTCTTTGGAAGATAACCCTTGAGTCCTTGGAATATTCTGCCTAAGAAGTTTACCTGAGGCCTTGTATGAGTGAATATGCATATCACAACAATATGATGGATCATGGATGCAGGTGATGATGTGTGAGTAGTTGAGGTCAATCATACAAGGTACTGCCCCTGTGATGATATGGCTTGTAATGAGCTTTTGAAGTTAGCAGCGTTTTTGTGTGTGTGTGTGTGTGCACTTGCTGGGAGAATTAAGCCCACTCCCAGGTGACTTAGATGGGAGCTATTTCCAGAATTGCTGGAAACATGTGCTGTTTTTTTCTGGACTCTGCCACACGAACTCTTTCTTTTTTCTGATTTTAACTTGTAGCCTTTCACTGTAACAAATCATTGAAGAGCTACTGATTTAGGTGAGTCCTATAGAATCATCAAAACTGAGGGTTGTCTTGTGGACACCTTACACATTCAGAAATCCAACTCATGCTATTCATTGCAGGGTTTACTTCTTAGATTTAAATAAGCATGTAGCCTTAGTGGCTTCCCAGGTGGTGGTAGCGGTAAAAACCTCAGCTACCAATGCAGCAGACTTAAGAGATGCAGATTCCATCCCTGGATGGGGAAGAGTCCCTGAAGGAGGACATGGCAACGCACTTCAGTATTGTTGCCTGGAGAATCCCGAGAACAGAGCAGCAGGCGGGCTACGGCCATGGGGTCACAAAGAGTTTGACATGACTGAGCGATTAACACACACAGTCTTTTCTGGCCCACAAAACTTAAATATCAGACTACTGCTAGATTTTGTGTTATTTCCATATTCAGCCAGCGAGTTTTAGTTTTGTTGCTTCTTTTCTCTGTCTTAGTGCCAGAAAATATTCTAAGTGAAACACACAGGATATATTATTCAAGAAGAAGTTCTTAAAAAAATAAAAAGAAGTAGTTCTTTTTGGGTTCAATGTTATTTCAAATGGAGAACTTATATTACCTTTAGTATTACCAGAGTTTCAGTTCAGTTCAGTTCAGTTCAGTCACTCAGTCGTGTCTGACTCTTTGAGACCCCATGAATCGCAGCACGCCAGGCCTCCCTGTCCATCACCAACTCCTGGAGTTCACTCAGACTCATGTCCATCGAGTCCGTGATGCCATCNTGAAAATACTCCTAAAGAGGGATGTTTCCTCTAGGAAAGTGTCTTGGTGCAGGAGATACACAATCCTTCTGCAACTTAACATGCATCTATCAGAGAAAAGTCCAGGAATATACATTTTCCATAATTTATTTGTTTAAAAGAAACAAATACAACTCTGTGTAAGGTGATGGTTTTCTCACAAATCACCTGAAAATTGGGAAAATTTTAAACTAAATAAGTAGTTAGCTTACAACCAGATTTGTTCTAACTTCACAGAATTAAAAAGGCTCTGGAGTTATGTATGGGTTAGATGAAGACAGAAAATGTTAATCTGCCTTTGGAACTAAAAGTTAGTTCATTCCAGCTTTTATTTCCTTTACCTGTATGAATGACTATTTAGAAAGGGATCTTTTGTCTNTAGCTTACAACCAGATTTGTTCTAACTTCACAGAATTAAAAAGGCTCTGGAGTTATGTATGGGTTAGATGAAGACAGAAAATGTTAATCTGCCTTTGGAACTAAAAGTTAGTTCATTCCAGCTTTTATTTCCTTTACCTGTATGAATGACTATTTAGAAAGGGATCTTTTGTCTTAAAATAGCAAATTCCAATCAATATTTTTTATAAATACCAAAATAATATAAGAAGTAATATCAAAACAAGAATATAAATTTTGTTTATACTGATATAGTTATTTCACTTGAAACTAGTCACACATTTACTGAAAAAACAATTACACATAAAGTATAGTCATTAATAAGAGTGACAATATGGCAAATGTGTCTAAAGTTGTGCAGCTACTGCTCATTGTACCCTTTGTAGTAGTTAGCTTTCAGGTCTGCATTCTTTATCCAATGGGTATATAATTACAGTGATTTAAGCTTGTGAATAATAGTATTTATACCAATAAGACAAATCATCTCATTACATATTTTTTGGTTATTGTTTTAAAAAATCCAAAATCACTGCAGATGGTGACTGCAGCCATGAAATTAAAAGGCACTTGCTCCTTGGAAGAAAAGTTATGACCAACCTAGATGGCATATTAAAAAGCAGAGACATTGTTTTGCCAACAAAGATCTGTGAAGTCAAAGCTATGGTTTTCTCAGTAGTCATGGGCAGATATGACAGTTGGACCACAAATAAGGTTGGGCACCAAAGAATTGATGCTTTTGAACTGTGGTATTTGAGAAGACTCTTGAGAGTCCCTTGGACTGCAAGGAAATCAAAGTTGTCAATCCTGAAGGAAATCAACCCTGAATATTCATTGGAAGGACTGATGCTGATGCTGAAGCTCCAATACTTTGGCCACCTGATGGGAAGGACCAACTCATTGGAAAAGACCCTGATGCTGGGAAAGACTGAAGGCAGGAGAAGGGGATGACAGAGGATGAAATAGTTGAATGGCATCACTGACTTGATGGTCATGAGTTTGAGCAAGCTCTGGGAGTTGGTGATGGACAGGGAAGACTGACATGCTGCAGTCCATGAGGTCATAAAGAATCAGACAAGATTGAGCAGCTGACCAACAAAACAAAAAGGAAATTGATCAACATGGAAAACTACGTAGCACTCAATTTGCCAATGACTTTTGAATATTAAGTACCTGGAGGCATACAGACACACAGGCATAAAGACACATCTCAAACCTAGCATCAAAGAATTACTGACATCAGAGAAGACATTCAGAATGGGCTGTAGGTTGTGAGTGAAATTCCAAAACAAATTATGAAATACTTTCAATAAATAAAGACACATTGAAAAGACTACAAAGCTCACCAAAGAACTCTTTCAAAGTAGCACTGTTTATTCATATGAACAGCCTAGATAATTATTTTTTAAAACTGATATAAGGTAAACTTTCAGAAGTAATGGACACAAATTTATCATTTAATTAATTCTTTTTTCAGAATATATGCTTAATTGTAAAGTTCAGATTTTTCATTGTTTAATATTTTTCTTTAAGGAAAATAATTCAAATGTAAAGTCTTGAAGCTAAAAGAAGTTGGTTATTTGCCACATAAAAATAAAAATAAAAAAAGAAACAAAACTCGTTTGTTTGTAGAATATGAGTAACATAAATACTTGATATCTTAGTCCTTTTGAGTTGCTATAACAGAACGCCTTAGACTGGGTGACATAAACAACAGAAATGTATTTCTTGTAGTTCTGGCTTCTGTGTCTTTAAGATCAAGGTACCAATAGATTCAGTGTATCCTGAGAGCCTGCTTCCTGGTTGATAAAATTCTGTTTCTTTTTTTGGGGGTAGGGAGTTGGGTGGGCTGTGTCGTCATGTGATGATTACAGGAACTAACTAGGATTTCTTTTCTTTTCTTTTTTTTTTTTTTAACAAGAGCAGTAATCCAATATATGAGTGTTTGGTTTCACACAGTACAAAATCTTATTGAGATCATTCTAAATTTAAATAATTAATGTCTCTATTACCTATGCTCTTTATGTTATTAGAAATTTGAAAGTACTTATTAAAATTTTGTGGAAAAGGCAATGGCAACCCACTCCAGTGTTCTTGCCTGGGGAACCCCAGGGACAGAGGAGCCTGGTGGGCTGCTGTCTATGGGGTCGCACAGAGTCGGACACGACTGAAGCGACTTAGCAGCAGCAGCAGCATGAAGATTTTGAAGTTCTTTAAATAATACTTTCCCTCCAATTCTAGCTAATAGATAAGGTAGTTTCAAGAAGGTAATTCCTGAACTTAACAAACAACTTAGGGAAAGAATAAGACTGAAGCTTAGCTACATTGACTATTGTTGCCACATCAGTCTCTTCAAAAGAGAAAAAGAAATCTTGATAATTTTCCTCCTTTTTCGCCTTCTAAAGACTGTATTTAAGATTTTGTAGTTAGTTTGTCATCATAGTATGTATATATGTAAATATCATCATGTTTTCTTTTCCTCTTACAGAGCTTTAAAGAGTGGATTACCTCTTCATAATATTATATTTTAAATGTATTAATTTATCTGATCTATTTTTTTAACTTTGTCTCATAAGCACTGTATTTTTTCAGATCCAAATTGTATTTCCATAGTAACTTTCTCTGGAAAGCTAAAACTCCTATGAATTTCTGAATATCAGAAATTACTTAAAAACACTGAGGTATACCTATGATACCTATCTTTTTCTAGTAATTGATGACAGAATACTAACTAATATATCTTTGGGATCTTAAAAGACTTGTAGGTGACAAAAGGCAAATTGGATAAATTGGACTACATCAAAACATGTATCAGAAGATGCAGTCAATAGAGTGAAAAGGTAACTCACAGAATGTGAGAATATATTTGTAAATCATATATCACATAAATTTAATAATAAGAATGTAGAAAGAGCTCCTGCAACTCACCAATAACAGAAAACAACCCAATGAAAAATGGACAGAGGACTTGAATAGATATTTATCCAAAGAAGATGTAAAAGTAGTCGGTGTACATATGAAAATTTGCTCAACATGGATCAAGTGGTGAAGAATTCACCTGCAATGCAGGAGATGCAGTTTTGATCCCTAGAGAAGGAAGATCCCTGGAGAAGGAAATGGCAAACCACTCCAGTAGATTTTCCAGCCTGGAAAATCCCATGGACAGATGAAGATGGAGGGCTATAGTGCAGGGTTGCAAAAACACGACTGAGCACTGGATGGATGGATACCTATGACAATCGATTTTTGCAGATTAAAAAGCCATTAAAAATGCCCAAAGAAACTTAGGAACACTATGTTTTGTTACATATTTTTATTAACTTATATCTTAAAAATTTTTTATACTTTTTGGTATTAAGTTTTTAAACAGGGTCATCCATATAAGGCTTACATGTTCAATTATTTTCTTTGTATTAGTTAAATAGATAATTCTGTTTTATAACCATGTCACAAATTGTATATATTAACAATCCCAGACTTATTGGCAGTAAATGCTATCAGTGTCATAAACCCAATCCTGAATCCGGCAGTATTTTGCATCTTTAAACCATATGCAAAATATTATAGTGAATCACCAACTAGTTTGGTCAATGATCTCTACCTAGACATGAACATGTGACAATTCAAAATATTGTCCATTAGAATGTTTATAATTTCTTGATAATTATTAACATGTCTTCTCATTCAATATAAAGCTTCTGAAAGCAGTTGTCTTCATTTTCTGTCTTTAAGATCCTTCAAATGTTTTCCACAAAATATCCTTTAGTACCTATACAATGTATGTCATCAAGGACAGAACTTATACCACAAACATATTTCTTACCAGCTATTAAATAATTTATCAAAGGGTAGAAACTACTATTCACTGTGAAGCTTCGCAGATGTGAAGCCATATGGTAATTGGTGAAAAAAATCCCATTGCATTCGTCCTTAGTGGTAACTATGGTTCTATTTTGAAGAAAAGTCCCACACAAGAATTTTATATTCTTTGAAACATTTTATTGATATCAATAGGCTACCCACTAGTATAAGTTAAAATCTGGGAAAATGTTTCTAAAGCTATAACATAATTATACAGACTTCTGGAAGAAAATCTCAATGCTTTATAGTTTGTCTCAAGTATAATCATTGGATACTAAATGGTGTGAATATATTTCTTATGTTTCCTTCTTATTTTTATTTCAAGTTACATTTTAAAATATGCATATTTTAAATGTTCTTTAAGTAAAACCTAAGTTCATATGGAAAGAAAGATAGAAGGAATCCATAAGCTTTTATTCAGTCACTTATTTAACTATATCCAAATTCGTCTATTCTCCAGAAGAAAAACATGCATTACATGCTTTCTTATAATTTTTTAATGATTAAAGCTTTTAAATTTTTAAATTTTATTAATTAAAGCTTTTAGTTTTTCTTTGACTCAGAAGAACAAAGTTCTTTTAGTTTTTCATGTGAATTTACTTTATTGGAAGTACAATATGTGCCTCAGATTTCCACTGTATACAATAATGGACATAAAATTATTAAGTCAGAATAAACTTTTAATGGTTTTAAATTGTCTTGGTATTGAAATTTAGATTTAATAGTAGTTTTTCTAGAAAGAAAATGCTCTATCAACAAATTTAGATGCATTTGAAACAATCCCCAAATCTACAAAATTGTGGTCAATTATTTAAAACATATAATACCCCCTGGTTTACAAAGCAGAGGTCATGAAATAATTTTCAACCTGTGCTATAATATTCCATCATAAATATTTATTGATAATTTAAGAAAAGTTGCATTGTACTAGTGCTGGGTTTTAAACTAGTACATAGATGTCATTTGCTTAAACTCAGTTGGGAGTCTCAAAAGATGTAATTTATAAAACTGTCCTGCAATAGAATTGCCAGAATGGAAATAGAAAAATAAAGACCAGAATTTGAACAGAAAGACTTTTATGATGGTTTAATATTTTATACTATATTCATACATATTCTTATATGTATAAGGAATATTTTATGTATAATCATATCCTATTTTTTATACTATTTTATAATATTCTTCATATACTCTATTGGTAAACAAAGCCACTAAGACAGCTTTTGATTGTTCTCCAATCACATCAGTAGTCTAGAGAGCTTGTGTAGAAATCCAGGGAATCCCTTCACATTCTCTAGGCAAAGAGTAAATTGAACTCTGCATTAGGTCCCTAATAGATGGACCTATCATACATTCTGCTAGAAACAATGCCATTTAGCTTTGTCAATTTTTTCTAGGCAGTAAATACAGATTTATTTTGCAAGTGATGCTTATCTAGGATATTTTCTTTCAGCTATAAGTTGATACCATCCTATTAAATATTTATTTTACAACAGTTTACAAAATAGGTTATTTGAAAGAGCTAAAAAAAAAAAATCACCTTCCAGGAACAATATATTCACATTTTACTTTATTTCACTTGGGGAAGTAATAAAACATCCTCCCTCGGTTTGCATCAGGGATTCAACCTAGATTGTGGCAGTAAAAACTCACAAGAAAATATCTACGTGATGACATCTGGAAATGCTCCAGACAAAACCTCTTCTAATACACAATCCATCTGGCTCTTGCCTATGAGAAAAGCTTCAAAGAGAAGCATAATACAGTGCAAATATTATCTCAAGTGATACCCAAAGGGATCTGCAAACTCATCTGGTGTATCTTTGCTTGATTGAATCTTTGCTTCAATTTGGTATCTGTTGGTATGAAATTTCTTTTTCTTTCTNTGCCTATGAGAAAAGCTTCAAAGAGAAGCATAATACAGTGCAAATATTATCTCAAGTGATACCCAAAGGGATCTGCAAACTCATCTGGTGTATCTTTGCTTGATTGAATCTTTGCTTCAATTTGGTATCTGTTGGTATGAAATTTCTTTTTGTTTCTTTTAATAGAGTGTCCTATTTATGGATTTTTAGCCTATAAGCTCATTCATTTGTCTAAGTTTTAGCCTCTATTCTTTTCTTAAAATATTTCCAATATTGTTTATTTCAGGATATTCAGTATAATTCCCATGCTGTACAATAAGGCTTTATTGTCTGTCTGTTCTATATATACTAGTTTGTATCTGCTAATCTTAAACTAAGACTCCAGTCTTTCTCCAAACTCTCCTCCACCTTGACAACCACAAATCTGTTCTGTATGTCTGTGAGTCTGTTTCAAGCTTCCATTCTTTCTTGGACAAAGTTATGTTACTTTTTTATAGTGAAACACAAGGAATAAAAGTTTGTTCCATCTATTTTTTTTTAATTGGAAGATACTTGCTTAACAATGATGTGTTAGTTTCTGCTGTACAACACTGTTAATCATCCACAAGTGTACATATATCTCCTCCCTCTTGAGCCGCCTCCCCATTTTCCCCACACTGATCCTGCACCTTCAGGTCATTACAAAGCATCAAATAGCTCCCTGTGGTATACAACAACTTCCCACTTCTTTTAAACTTTTAACTTCATATTGTACCTGTTTTGAGAGGATAAAATTGTCCCTATAGAGCTCCTTCTGTCTTGCCTTCATCTCTCTTTGCCTCCTAAATTATTACCAGGATGGAATAGAATGTTACATGTACTGAGAAACTTTTCTTCCCTTTTCTGTTCCCTAAAGCTGTGAAAATGTATCCCCTGTTTGAAAATCCAATAGATTTTCACTCACATTTTATTTCATATAACTTGTACATTTGGTACTCTAAGGCCAAATTTGCATGNTGGAATAGAATGTTACATGTACTGAGAAACTTTTCTTCCCTTTTCTGTTCCCTAAAGCTGTGAAAATGTATCCCCTGTTTGAAAATCCAATAGATTTTCACTCACATTTTATTTCATATAACTTGTACATTTGGTACTCTAAGACCAAATTTGCATGGTATGCCAGATGTTTCTTGACTTCCTACTTTTGCACTCCAGTCCCCTATAATGAAAAGGGCATTTACATTTGGGGGGTGTGTGTTAGTTCTAGAAGGTCTTGTAGGTCTTCATAGAACCATTCAACGTCACCTTTTTCACCATTACTGGTCGGAGCATAGACTTGGATTACTGTGATATTGAATGGTCTGCCTTGGGAATAAACAGAGATCATTCTGTCATTTTTGAAATTGTATCCAAATACTGCATTTCAGACTCTTTTGCTGACTGTAATCACTACTCCATTTCTTCTAAGGGATTCTTGCCCACAGTAGTAGATATAATGATCATCTGAGTTAAATTAATCTATTCCAGTCCTTTAGTTCGCTGAGTCCTTAAATGTCGACATTCACTCTTGCCATCTCCTGTTTGACCACTTCCGATCTGCCTTGATTCATGGACCTAACAATCCAGAATCCTGAACAAGTTCAGTTTCATTACAATCTCAAAGAAATGCAGTTCGAAAAAATGCTCAAAATACCACACAACTGCACTCATCTCACACGCTAGTAAAGTAATGCTCAAAATTCTCCAGACAGGCTTCAATAGTATGTGAACAGTGAATTTCCAGATGTTCAAGCTGGATTTAGAAAAGGTAGAGGAACCAGAGATCAAATTGGCAACATCTGCTGGATCATAAAAAAAGCAAGAGAGTTCCAGAAAAACACCTACTTCTGCTTTATTGCCTATGCCAAAGCCTTTGATTGTGTGGATCACAACAAACTGTGGAAAATTCTTACAGAGATGGGGATACCAGACCACCTGACCTGCCTCTTGAGAAATCTGTATGTAGGTCAGGAAACAACAGTTAGAACTGGACATGGAACAACAGACTGGTTCCAAACAGGAAAAGGAGTGCATCAAGGCTGTATATTATCACCCTGCTCATTTGACTTATATGCAGAGTACATCATGAGAAACACTGGGCTGGACAAAACAAAAGCTGGAAGCAAGATTGCCAGGAGAAATATCAATAGCCTCAGATAGGCAGATGACATGAACCTTATGGAAGAAAGCAAAGAACTAAAAGAGTCTCTTGATGAAAGTGAAAGAGGAGAGTGAAAAAGTTGGCTTAAAATTCAACGTTCAGAAAACTAAGATCATGGCATCTGGTCCCATCACTTCATGGGAAATAGATGGGAAAACAGTGGTAACAGTGTCAGACTTTATTTTTTGGGCTCCAAAATTACTGCAGATGGTGATTGCAGCCATGAAATTAAAAGACGCTTACTCCTTGGAAGAAAAGTTATGACCAACCTAGACAGCATGTTCAAAAGCAGAGATGTTACTTTGCCAACAAATGTCCGTCTATGTTTTTTCCAGTAGCTATGTTGGATGTGAGTATTGGACTATAAAGAAAGCTGAAAGCCAAAGAGTTGATGCTTTTGAACTATGATGATGGAGAGGATTTTTGAGAGTTCCTTGGACTGCATGGAGATCCAACCAGTCCATACTAAAGGAGGTCAGTCCTGAGTGTTCGTTGGAGGGAAACTCCAATATATGGCCACCAGATGTGAAGAACTGACTCATTTGAAAATACCCTGATGCTTGGAAAAGATTGAAGACAGGAGAAGGGAACAAAAGAGGATGAGATGGTTGGTTGGCATCACCGACTCAATGGACATGAGTTTGAGTAAACTCTAGGAATTGGTGATGGACAGAGAGGCCTGGTATGCTTCAGTCAATGGGGTTGCAGTGTCAGGCATGACTGAGCAACTGAGCTGAACTTTATATTTTGTAAACTTGTATATTTGGAGAGTTTAGATCTAAAATTCTTAACATCACAGACCTTATCAAAATTGCCACAGAGTCATACCATTTGAGCTTCTAACACTCAAAAATTGGAAAATTTGAATTCTTATAAACCATTGGTACCATGACTAGGATCATAAATGTGTACAGTATATTTCTCTTATTAGTAATGTCACTTACTGAGCACTTAGGAGGCAAGTAATTTTCTAAACTCCTTATAATGGATTTTCTCTATATATAAAAATAATTGAAGCTAGTACTGTTATTCTCAATCTACACATAATGAAATGGAAGCCCTAGGACTTTATGATAAATGTCCATATTTATGTAACCAATCAATTGTGGAACTGGCATCCAGTTTGCAAAGTGAGTTTAATAGTCTGAAAATCATCCTCTAGCACTGAATTTTCATCACAAAATTATTTATGTTAACATGAATTAATGAATAAAATATTAATATATGAAGCTGAGGTTTTATAAAGCATTTTACTTGAATATTGGGATCCCCTCCAGAATTTTCTTTCTAGTACTACTTATTTCTGCAAAATTCATCTTCATATATGTTTATTCAACCTATATGCATTATCTTCATAAATATTTATATATGAATGACTTTTTAGTTTGAAAATATTTGGTCTTGACTTTTCTCATTGAGATCTGTTCCAAAGAGAAAACATTGCAATCTCTGCTTTATACCACCTGCCTTTGGAATAATTAATTTCTTCGATGACAGAGAGCACTTATATGGCCAGGAAGAAAATGTTAAGATCCTTGTTCATTGTCAAAAGTGTCTGAAGCTATTGACATTGAATCTAGAATCTTGACTTAAGTGTGTTCCCTAAGACCTCCTCATCATATTCCTGATCTTAAAACCACTCTGAGGACTTATTGCAGTGTTGTTTTTTTTTTGTTTTGTTTTGTTTTGTTTTGTTTTTGCTCCATGAACTACAGGAGTAAGCAGCTTCCAAAGGTCATGCATGGCCCACAAGAACAAGAAGATGGAGAAAAAATTGTGCTATTTATTTGCATAATGATAAGAATAGCTAAAGTAACAATAAAATAATACTGTGGGAAGCAAGATTGTCTGTAAGGATTATATCTGATGGACAGAACTAAGAAAGATAAAAGGGAATTATATTAGCAGTATAGTGTTTTCCTTAGTCAATGAGCAAAGTCCCTCCTTGAGTTAAAGAGATAAATTTTTCCAAAACACAAACATACACACACAATTACTCCTTGTTCACCTTCCAATTGGCTTATAGTATGATAACATATAGTTAGTTTGTACAGAATGATTTCTTACCTGGATGCTTTTTAAATTTATTCACCATATCTCAATTTTTTTTCAAATGAACATGTATTATGTTTTTTACTGTCCATGTTCTTAAAAAGCTCTAAGTCAGTGGAAAATTCTGAATATAAATATTATTACTGTAAAATTAGCTGAACGAAAAGATGCTGATTTAGAAGCAATGATTTTAGCTAATAGTTGATGCCAAGGGATATTTCAATTGCTTTGTAGATCAACTAATAGATTATATTAGTGGGTCCAAATTTAAAACTGTAACCTATGGGCACGTATATTCCTATATACACACACCCACAGATGCACACAGGTGCTGGCACAAATTTGGAAGTTTTGACATTTCCTTCTCTTTGTCTCCAAATCCACAGTGAATTAACATTTGATAGGAGTGTAACTTCTATTTAAATTTATCTTGTGTTTATGCCAAATTGTTTCTGTCTTGTCCCACTCTTTGTGACCCCATTGGCTGTAGCCCACCAGGCTCCTCTATCCATGGATTCTCCAGGCAAGAATACTGGAGTGGGTTGCAATGCTGTTCTGCAGGGGATCTTCCCTATCCATGGATCAAATCCACGTCTCTTATGTCTCCTGCATTGGCAGGTGGGTTCTTTACCACTAGCACCACCTGCGTAGTATCAAAAGTATTTCTAGATTACAGCAAAGATCTACAGATTTAAATGAACACATTCAGAATTCAGAATCAATGCGATATGGAGGCCAGGTTTCTTTTAATTTTTCATATATATATATTTTTTAATTTTATTTTTACTGTATTCTACTTTACAATATTGTATTGGTTTTGCCATACATTGACATGAATCAGCCACAGGTGTACACGAGCTCCCAATCCNGTGCCAGTACCATACTGTCTTAATGACTGTGGCTTTGTAGTAGAGCCTGAAGTCAGGAAAGTTGATTCCTCCAGTTCCACTCTTTTTTCTCAAGATTGTTTTGGCTATTCAAGGTTTTTTGTATTTCCATACAAATCTTGAAATTATTTGTTCTAGTTCTGTGAAAAATACTGCTTATAGCTTGATAGGGATTGCATTGATTCTGTAGATTTCTTTGGGTAGTATACTCATTTTCACTATATTGACTCTTCTGATCCATGAACATGGTATATTTCTCCATCTATTAGTGTCCTCTTTGATTTCTTTCATCAGTGTTTTATAGTTTTTGATATATAGGTCTTTAGTCAGGCAAATTCCTAAGTATTTTATTCTTTTCATTGCAATGGTGAATGGAATTGTTTCCTTAATTTCTTTTTCTACTTTCTCATTATTAGTGTATAGGAATGCAAGGGATTTCTGAGTATTGATTTTATATCCTGCAACTTTACTATATTCATTGATTAGCTCTAGTAGTTTTCTGGTCGAGTCTTTCAGGGTTTTTTTTTTTTTTTAAGTAAAAATAAAAGGCTGTAGCGGTGAATGTATATACCAGAACAACTGAGGAAATAGGAAGATTGTACAGAAAAAAAAAGAAAAAAATGTGTCTACAGTGGTCATACTTAGGTTTACTTTGGGGCATTGTTTCAAACTGAAGCTTATCTAGAGGAACATGTAAAATTTGGGGAAAAAAATAATACGGAACAGTGTTCAAATCTAAACTGATCAAGAGGAATATTAAAGATCTGGAAAAATGTGTTGATGGATTTGAACATTTATTACCAAAAAGGAAATAATTTAGTGGGAACATGACATTAGAGAGGCATAATTCTGTTCAGAGAAACACTGCAATGGCTAAAACTATTCCAGTGAACTGTACTGTATGAAAATATGTCTTAAATGGTTGTAATCCTTTACAGCTTCAGTGTCTTAAAAAAATAGAGTATAATTGCTTTATAAAGTTGCACAACACAGTGTATTGGCTATACGTACACATGTATTCTCTTCCTTGAGCCTTCCTTTCAACCAGCCACCATCTGACCCCTCTAGGTCATCCCAGAGTACCAGGCTGGGCTCCCTGTGTTATACAGCAACTTCCCACAAACTATCTCTTTCAACATGGCAGTACACATAAATATGTCAATGGTCCTCAGTTCATCCCACCCTCTGCTTCCCCCATTGTGCCCACAAGTCTGCTCTCTAAAATTTCTGTCTCTATTTATGCCTTGCAAATAGGTTAATCAGTCCCATTTTTCTAGATTTCATATATATGTATTAAGATATGATATGGTTTTCTCTTTCTGACTTACTCTGTCTTTTTACATCAATGATTTTACTGTTCTCTTACAACTTAATTGAAACAATGCAAAGTGGACATTTATAGAGGATGAAACTGAGGACAGGAAATATAAAAAGTCATTACAGCTTCAAATCTCAAATACTGATTTTGTTATTCTAGCCATCTTTTTTATTCACTACTTCAGAGTGGTCTCTAGTAGGTCCAATGGCTTGGGTGATATGGCTTAGTTATGTAAGTGCCTAGAGCTGAACCTAGGAGAAGTTAGAAAGGAGTGAAGAGGAATACAGATTCTGGAACTAAATGGTGTTAATACCAATCCTAACTCTAACTCTTACTAGCGTTTTATCCTTCGAAAAATGGTGTTAAAATGTGTGCATGCCTTAAAATACTGGTAGTGAGGTTGTCTGACTTTACCTCAAGTCGAGAACCTCAGGGTGACCTGGCAACATCACCAGTTTTTCTTCACCAGGATCATTATGCTCTGAGGTCTAGGAGTTGAAAATATTCAATAAGGAAATATATTGTTTCAAAAGTGAAATATACTCAAGGCTTATCTAGATAATCTGAACTCTTAATGAAATTTTCAAAAAAATCACACACAAAATATTTTTTGTAAGAAATAAAAAAGTTATGGAAAGCATTTAGTAGCATCTAAGAATTCTGTGCGGAGAAGGCAATGGCACCCCACTCCAGTACTCTTGCCTGGAAAATCCCATGGATGGAGAAGCCTAGTGGGCTGCAGTCCACGAGGTTGCTGGGAATCGGACACGACTGAGCGACTTCAATTTCACTTTTCACTTTCATGCATTGGAGAAGGAAATGGCAACCCACTCCATTGTTCTTGCCTGGAGAATCCCAGGGACGGGGAAGCCTGTTGGACTGCTATCTATGGGGTCGCACAGAGTTAGACACAACTGAAGCGACTTAGCAGCATGAACTCTATGTTAGCTAAGATCATCAGCATCATTACCATCATCATTTGGCATATGAAAGGTGCTCTAAACATATTAGCTTCTTAATATAGCCTCCAAAATGTGTTAATTTGGGGGACAATTTTTTAAATTTATTTTTAATTGGAGCATAATCACTTTATATTATTATTGTTTTGGTTTTTGACATATATCAACATGAATCAGCCATAGGTATATGTCCTTTCCTTCTTAAACCTCTCTTGCCCTTTCACTCTTGAACCTCTTCTCATGTTCCTTCCCTCTTGAGCCTCTCTCCCACTTGCCTAGAAGATAGATTTATATTCTGGAGTAGGAACAGTATCAATACAGGAGTTGAGAGAATGTGTGGCGGTGGTGGTGCTTTAATCTCAAAGTCGCGTCCAACTCCTGCAACCCCATGGACTGTAGCCTGCCAGACTCCTCTGTCTATGAGATTCTCCAGGCAAGAATACTGGAGTGGGTTGCCATTTCCTTCTTCAGAGAAAGTGGGTAGTAAGTTTGAAAATGGTAACCTCTTGAGTTGACTTCTCACTCTGATATTCTGCTATGCATATTATTGTATTGTAGCTGCCAAACAGAAGTCATCCCTCAACCAGATATTTCTTTGATTTTTTCCCCCCTATGAGATGTATCCCTATGGGATATAACTCAATCTCATAGATTTCTAAACTAGATTCGAAGTGAAAGGAATGGAGGATGGGGTGGCTGATAGGTATAGGAATGCTAATATAATCTATATTAGATAAGGAGAATTTAAAATCTTATTTACTAATATATGTGTAAATTGTGCTAACTGGAAGAATTTTCTTGAAATAGTGTTTTGTTCTCAGTATGTAGTATTTCCAGGCTTGCAGTCTCCTGACTTGGAAAAATAAAAACCTCTTACTTGCCTTCTTGTTCACAGGGCTGAAATTCTTAGGACAATAACCAAGTTTATATATTTGCTTTCATACTCTAAACCACTCTTAAGATTTATTTTCTTAACAACTTTCATATATGATGTACAGCAGTGTTAACTGTATTTACTGTCTTGTATAGTACATCCCTGCTGCTTATTTATCTTATAACTGGAAGTATGTAGCTTTTGACCACCTTCATCCAGTTCCCCCTCCTACTAGCCCCTGCCCCTGGTAATCAAAGACCTAATCTCTTTTACTATGAGTCTGTTTGTATGCTTGTTTGTTTTTGAAGTGTAATTGACCTACAACACTCTGTTAGTTCTTGTTATACAACACAGTAAGTTTTCTATTCATTTCAAGTCATTGCCACAATCGGTCTAGTTATGATATGTCACCATACAAAAATATTACTTAGTTGACTGTGTTCTGCACACATTTCATATGTGTGACTCATTTACTTTCCAACTGGAAGTTTGTATGTCTTCATCTTCCTCAATTCCTTTTCACCCCCTCATCCCCATCCCTTCTGTCAACTACCAGACTGTTCTCCAAATCTATGACCCTGTTTCTGTTTTGTTGTTTTTCATTTGTTTTGCTTTCTAGATTTTGCATATAAGCGAAATCATACAGTGCAGGACCCTCAGACTGGGGATCCAGATGTGGGGCTCAGACCACTCACTACTTGGGAAAAACCTCTGCAATTGTAATTACCCTCCCATTTGTGTGTTACTTACCTGAGGGTGGTAATCTTCACTGTGTAGCATCTTCACTCCTTCCCCTCTCTTGTTGTGATTTCTTCTTTGTATCTGTAGTTTTATAAGACCTTTTCTCCTGTCTTATGGTTTTTCTCATCCGTGGTTTTACTGTAAATAGTGGAAATTTTGGTGTTTCCATGGGAAGAGGTGAACTCAGGGTCTTCTTGCTCTGCCACCTTGGCCACTCCAACATTTAGTTTTTCACTATTTGCTCAGAAATATATATGAAATATTGGTAGGTATTTTGTTATTATAAAAATCAAAGTTTATCTATGTGATAATGTATTTTTCTGGTGATTATGCAAAATTTGAATCAAATCTTTAAAAATGGCAACTTGTGAATGTGATTCATTTTGATTAATTTTCATCTCTTGTGCTAAGGGCAAAGTTTGAAAACTGCAATAAATGCTGTGCATTTTCTTTTTCCATAAATGAAGCTTCAGGTTTTGGATTCTCTCTGGGTGGGTGGATCTTTTATCATGTGCAGGAGAACCAAATACAACTAAACTGATGATTCACTCCTGCTTAGAGAAATGCTAATACTTCAGATTTCACTGCCATCTTTTCAGACAGAAATAGTTCACATTCTGAGCACCAGACAGGGAAACAAACTCAGTAGTAAAAAGAGGATCAGGACATGAACAGCTGTGTGGACTATAGCACTTTGGTTGTGGGTAAGCTGAGATATGTGTGGGATCTGCTGTGGATGAGATGACAGGGCAATAATGGCAAGTGGAAACAGACAGGAAATTATGCTCGATCGACGAATAGTGAAGAAACCATTCAAAATTCACAGTGATTTTCTCTAAGGAGGCAATTATGGTCCTTGTCAAAATAAATGGTTTCTTTTCTTCTTGTTTAAATAGGAGTCCTATTTTAAAGAATTTTATGTAGATTTTCTCACGTGTTAAACTGATAATCTGCTGTGATCTTTTACCATGTCCTGTTCCCTGTTGTTTAACACTTATTTGTTATTATTTCATTAACAGTGTAGAGTACTTCATTAATAGTTTTACTCACATTATTTTTTCCTTACTGATGAATGACAATCAAAGAACCATCACTGAGTTTTTATTTTAAATTGCCCTAAACTGACTTTTCTATTCTTGAAAATGCTTAACAAACAAGATTCTTTAATCTTATCTGGTACCATACATATTCATGAAGTTTTTTTTTTCTTTATATCAAATCCAGATTGCTCCTATTACAAATTATGCCCATTTCCTCTAGATCACTAAGGATAAATGCAGTAGATGTATGACATTTGCTAGGTACTGACATTGAGGATGAAACTTGTTAGAGATAAAGATAATTATGATACATGGAGCAGAATGATGAAGAAAAGATGAATGTTTGTTAATATACATCAGGTAAATATGAAATCATTTCAAAANGCAGTAGATGTATGACATTTGCTAGGTACTGACATTGAGGATGAAACTTGTTAGAGATAAAGATAATTATGATACATGGAGCAGAATGATGAAGAAAAGATGAATGTTTGTTAATATACATCAGGTAAATATGAAATCATTTCAAAAAACTCACAAAAATTTTCTGGAATGACACTCCCTAATCTCAGATTGCTGGGAGAAATATCAACAATCTCAGATACCACTCCAACGGAAGAAAGTAAAGAGGAATTAAAGAGCCTCTTGATAGGGTGAAAGAGGAGAGCTGAAAAAGTGGCTTAAAGCTCAACATTAAATAAACTAAGATCGTGGAATCTGGTGCCATCACTTCATGGCAAAGAGATGAGGAGAAAGTAGAAGCAGTGATGGATTTTATTTTCCTGGGATCTAAAATTACTGAGGATGGAGACTGCATGAAATTAAAAGATGCATGCTCCTTGAAAAGAAACCTATGACAAAAGTAGTCAGTGAGTCAGTGTATTAAAAAGCAGAGATATCACTTTGCCAATAAAAATCCATGTAGTCAAATCTGTGATTTTTCCAGTTGTCATGTATGGTTGTGAGAGTTGGACCATAAAGAAAGCTGAGTGCCAAAGAATTGAAGCTTCTGAATTGTCATGCTGGAGAAGATTTTTGAGAGTCTTTTGAACAACAAGGAGATCAAAACAGTCAATACTAAAGAAAATCAACCCTAAATATTCATTGGAAAGACTGATGCTGAAGCTGAAGCTCTAATACTTTGGTCACCTGATGTGAAGAGCTGACTCATTGGAAAAGATCCTGTTGCTAAGAAAGATTTAAGTTGAGAGGAGAAGGGAGTGATGGAGGATAAGATGCTTAGATGGCCTCACTGACTCAGTGGACAAGAACTTGAGTAAACGTCACAGGAGGCAGTGAAGGACAAGGAAGCCTGGTATGCTTCAGTCCATGTAGTTGCAAACAGTCAGCCATGACTTTAGTGACTAAGTCAAATCACTGCAGATGGTGACTGCAGCCATGAAATTAGAAGACGCTTACTCCTTGGAAGAAAAGTTATGACCAACCTAGATAGTATATTCAAAAGCAGAGACATTACTTTGCCGATGAAGGTCCATCTAATCAAGTGCTATGGTTTTTCCTGTGGCCATGTATGGATGTGAGAGTTNACTATATTGTCGATAGATAATTATTAAGAATCATTTTTAGGGAAAGATCATTTTCTTTATATGTGTGTATATATATGTGTTTTTTTGGTGTGTGTGTGTGTGTGTGTGTGTGTGTGTGTGTGTGCGTGTGTGTGTGTGTGTGTGAATGTTTATATATTGATTTATTTGCCATTGTTGAGTCTTAGTTGTGGCATGTGGGCTCCAGTAGTTGTGGTGACTTAGTTGCCCCTTGGCATGTGGGATCTTGGTCCCCTGACCAGGGATTGAATCCATGTACCCTGCATTGCAAAGCAGATTCTTAACCACTGTCACAGCCCCAAGGATAATTTTCTGATTTTTAGCAGATAACTTAGAAAAATTCAAAAACTGACCTTATGACAACAAAACATTTTAATTCATTCTTGCTTGTTTCAATAAATAATTTTTCTCTTCACTACTTCTTTAAAAATGAAAAATAATAATATAATTGGTTAGTTATATGTTTAGATATAAAAGGGCAAGTCTGAATACATGAGCTATCTATGCCTAAAGATTTTATTGGACACATCATTGGATTCTTGTAAAATTTTAAGATTTATTACAGGATTGCATTTGTTAGAAAGCTGAGTCACATTTATTAGTTTCAATCAATTATTCAGTCATTTGAGTAGGAAATGAGTAGATTATATCAAGGCAAATAAATTCTACCTTTGTTATTCAGTAGCTCAGTTCTGTCCTACTCCTTGTGACACCATGGACTGTGGCATGCACCCCTGGCCTCCCTGTCCTTCACCATCTCCTGGAGCTTGCACAAGCTCATGTCTGTTGAATTGGTGATGCCATCCAACCATTTCATCTTCTGTTATCTTCTTCTCTTCCTGCCTTATCTCCTTTCCCAGCATCAGGGTCTTTTCCAAGAGTCATCTCTTTGCATCAAGTGGCCAAAGTATTGGAGCTTCAGCTTCAGCATCAGTCCTTCCAGTGTATATTCAAGATTGATTTCCTTGAGGATTGACTGGTTTGATCCCCTTGCAGTCCAAGAAACTCTCAACAGTCTTCTCCAAATTCTACCTAAAATATGTATAATAGCTGGGTGTGTCAATCTACCATCTGTTACAAATATTAACATCTTGTTTTCATGATCTCCCAAGTCTCACCTATATTTTCCTCATGATTTAAGATTCACCAGTCATTTGACAAGTATCAGTATACTGTGGGTATGTGTCTTTTGTGTTGGAAGAAATTTGAAAAAAAGATTAAATTTAGAGATTATCCATTTATTTATTTGTAAGAGATTCTGCTACCCAATTAAACCAATTATTTAAATATATATTTTCAGATTGTTAAATTAGCTGCAGCAATTATTTCTAAATGTTTCTTTTATATTTAAATGCTAACTATAAAGTCTTTGTAGCTCAGTTGGTAAAGAATCTACCTGCAGTGCAGGAGAGCAGGGTTTGATCCCTGGGTTGGGAAGATCCCCTGGAGAAGGAAATGGCAGGCCACTCCAGTATCCTTGTCTGGAAAATCTCATGGACAGAGGAGCCTGGTAGGCTGCAGTCCATGAGGTCACAAAGAGTCTGACACAATTGAGCAATTAACACTTAAGTCTTTATCTAATGAACATTCTATGTTAAGTTATATTATTTTGTTAACACAAGAAGTAAAACAAATACTATGTTTATTTGCTTTAGCATATAATATTTTNAGGCTGCAGTCCATGAGGTCACAAAGAGTCTGACACAATTGAGCAATTAACACTTAAGTCTTTATCTAATGAACATTCTATGTTAAGTTATATTATTTTGTTAACACAAGAAGTAAAACAAATACTATGTTTATTTGCTTTAACATACAATATTTTTATTTTCTATGACAGCATGAACATTCACCCTTGCTTCTTTTTTTAGTTTGTTTTTTTAAATTGAAATATAGTTGACTTACAGTGCTATACAATAAAGTGATTCAGTTATGCACACATTCTTTTTATTAAATATTATGTTTCATTACTGTTTATCACAGGTTATTGAATATAGTTCCCTATGCTATACCATAGTAGGACTATGTTGTTTATCCATTCTATATATAATAGTTTGCATCTGTTAATGCCACACTCCCAGTCATTCCCTCCTGCACTCCTTTCCCCACTGACAACCACAACTTTGTTCTCTGTGAGTCTGTTTCTGTTTTGTAGATAGGTTCATTTGTGCTATATTTTAGAATAGATTACACATGTATGTGATATTACATGGTATTTTTCCATATGAATTTCTGACTTATTTCACTTAGTAGGATAATCTCTAATTTTATCCATGTTGCTGCAAATGGGCATTATTTCATTCTTTTTGATAGCTGAGTAATATTCCATTGTATGTATGTACCACATCTTCCTTATCCCTTAATCTGTCAGTGGACAATTAGGTTGTTTCCATGTCTTGGCTATTGTAAATAGTATTGCTGTGAAAGGTGTGTACATCTTTTAAAATGAGAGTATTGTCCAGGTACATTCCCAGGAATGAGATGTGTCAATATTATAGTCATTCTATTTTTAAATTTCTGAGGAACCTCCACACTGGTTTTCATACTGATTGCACATCCTTTCTGGCATTTGTTATTTGCAGACTTTTTAATGATGGCCATCTGACTGCTGTGAGTTGGTACTTCACTAAAGTTTTGATTTTCATTTCTCCAATAATTAGTGACATTGAGCATCTTTTCATATGCCTACTGGCCATCCCTATGTCTTCACTGGTGAAATGTCTTAAGGTCTTCTGCCAAATTTTTTATTTAATTGCTTGGTTCTTTGTTGAGTTGTATGAGCTATGTGTATGTTTAGAGATTAACCCTTGTCTGTCATTATCTTTTGCAAATATTTTCTCCCATGCCTTAAGTAGTCTTTTTGAGTATGTGTGTGTGGTTACACTTGCTGTTAAAAAGCTTGTAAGTTTGATTAGGTCCCATTTATTTAGTTTTGTTTTTATTCCTATTGCCTTGCCATTGCTTTTTATATCATCAGCGTTCTATTGCAGGATAAAGAATCTATTTAAAATATTTTAAGTAAAAAAAAATCAATAATAATGTAAGTGGTTATGCTATTAATAGAAAAGCTAGAGGAACTGTCTTTAGTCGAGGTCTAAGGAACGCCTGAGATGCTTTAGCAGAAGGACTGCAGCTTCCAGCACTATCAAGAGAAAGGGAGAGAAGAGAATTCCACAATTTCACACAGTTGCATTGCTGCCAGAAAAACAACCAAGCCAAAATCATTTCTGCCCTCCAAATCTAAATTGGCAGAAACCAGTCTCCTGATAAGGGCTTCCTTGGTGGCTCAGTGGTAAAAAGAATCCACCTGCCAATACAGGAGACCTGGGTTGGGTAGATCCCTTGGAGAAGGAAATGGCAACACACTCCAGTATTCTTGTCTACGAAAATCCCGTGGACACAGGAGCCTGGCTGGCTATAGTCTATAGGGTCGCAAAAGAGTCAAACACGACTTGCCAAGTAAACAGCAACAACAAATCTTCTGATAGGAGTCTGGTAACTATGAGTTTTAAATTTTTACCTTTCCAGGATAAGAAGGCAAAATGAATAAAAGGGTGAAGAATGGAATAATCAATTCCTCATATTCATCACAATTCTAAATTACCTTTTTTTTTTCCAAAACACTATTGATTGTATGGTCCATGTATAATATCATATAAGAAATGAATCACCAGTCTAGGTTCAATGCAGGATACAGGATGCCTGGGACTGGTGCACTGGGATGACCCAGAGAGATGGTATGGGGAGGGAAGTGAGAGGGGGGTTCAGGACTGAGAACACATGTACACCCGTGGCAGATTCATGTTGATGTATGGAAAAACAAATACAGTATTGTAAAGTAAAATAAAATAAAATCTGAAAAAAAATTAGAACAACAAAATGAAAATAAAGGCAAATATTCTAATGGGTGCATGAAATCAAATTGCTTTATCCAAGAGAAAATACTTTTATTGATGCAAACTTCATTTGCAGTTGTTACAAGATTGAAGTTTTCTAACATGCTAACCTCAGTTACTTTGAATTGCATGTTAAAATGTATACTAGTTGAAATACTCTAACAATGAACTTCACATTCCATATAGCCTCCAATAGAGGCAAAGTCTTTCCAGAAGCCATCACACTTTGAAAATATTAGAAAATGGAAGGAGTATGAGAGTGAAAGGAAAGTAGAAATAAAGAACCTGATTTAGGAAATATTTATGCCCAGCAACAAAGAGTCACAGGTGTGCTTACAGCCAATTCAATATTGCTGCTCTATTATGAAATTAAATTAGTCTTAGTGACTATAGGATTCTAAGATTTTCCACTTGTCTTCTGTGGTCTTCTGCATAGTATCAGGTAATTGGGTGCATTTTTTTTTAACATCACAAATGCCAAAATCAACCAGCTCAGGTGGCATCTTGGGTTTGAGTATTTTCTAACCATGTTTTCTTGCACAGCTTGCTTACTCTGTGTTCCTCAATTTCTTCATCTATAAAATGTAGATAATAGCACCTTGCACAGGATTGTTGTAGTGTTTAAATGTGATTCTGTAAAGCTCTTTGTATAGTGAGGATTCAACAATTAATTCATAGCACATCTGAAGCAATCAGAGTTATTATAGTATTATAATTTGAAAGAGGCATTTTCTCTTTTTCTCTTTAAGAACGGTGGATTTCACGCCAGTCAGAATGGCTGCTATCCAAAAGTTTACAAGCAATAAATGCTGGAGAGGGTGTGGAGAAAAGGGAACCCTCTTACACTGTTGGTGGAAATGCGAACTAGTACAGCCACTATTGAGAACAGTGTGGAGATTCCTTAAAAAAACTGGAAATAGGACTGCCTTATGNTCTACAAGCAATAAGTGCTGGAGAGGATGTGGAGAAAAGGGAACCCTCTTACACTGTTGGTGGGAATGCGAACTAGTACAGCCACTATTGAGAACAGTGTGGAGATTCCTTAAAAAAACTGGAAATAGGACTGCCTTATGACCCAGCAATCCCACTGCAGGGCATACTCACTGAGGAAACCAGAAATGAAAGAGACCCATGTACCCCAAAGTTCATCGCAGCATTATTTATAATAGCCAGGACATGTAAGCAACTTAGATGTCCATCAGCAGATGAAGGGATAAGAAAGCAGTGGTACATATACACAATGGAGTATTACTCAGCCATTAAAAGGAATACATTTGAATCAGTTCTAATGAGGTGGATGAAACTGGAGCCTATTATACAGAGTGAAGTAAGCCAGAAAGAAAAACACCAATACAGTATACTAATGTATACATATGGAATTTAGAAAGATGGTAACTAGGGAAGACCAATGATAACCCTGTATGTGAGATAGCAAAAGAGACACAGATGTATAAAACAGTCTTTTGGACTCTGTGGGAGAGGGAGAGGGTGGGATGATTTGGGAGAATGGCATTGAAACATGTGTAATATCATATGTGAAACAAATCGCCAGTCCAGGTTCAATACATGATATAGGATGCTCTGGGCTGGTATGCTGGGGTGAACCAGAGGGATGGCATAGGGAGGGAGGTGGGAGAGGGGTTCAGGATGGGGAACATGTGTACACCCAAGGTGGATTCATGTTGATGTATGACAAAACCAATACAATATTATAAAGTAATTAGCCTCCAATTAAAATAAATACATTAATATTAAAAAATAAAAATTAAAAAAAAAAGAATTTTGGAAACATTGTGTAATAAACTCCAATTGCACACAGAACAGGTGCTTGTATATTCATTAACAGTTAATATTTATCAATCTATTTGAGAAACATAACTAAAATTGCATTAATTTCCAACAACACATTTCACACTCATATATATGCAATATACCATAAAAATAATGTAGTAATCATTTAACTCTAAGTTTATTTTAGTATTTATAATAAGAAAAATATAGGAAAAGAGTTAAGTGATAGGGCACAAACATATAAAAGACTGAAGTATTCTTTATTTGAATGAGATAATAGTAAGCAGTATGACTTATGAGATAGAGTATTATGACTAGCATATTCCTAGAACATATGTGCATTGCTTATTAAACTCATTATATATGGTGAAAATTCACCAACAGTGATAATTTCAGTGAAACTATTTTTAAGGATGAAAGTTAAGCTCCAAACTTGCTTTACTATATAAATCACAAAATAGCCTTGAAGGTATGAAATTTTTTAGGTAGAGAGCTGGCATGCAACTTATGATCTATATTCATTTGTATGTAATTAAATTATAACATAAATCATATACCACAATTTCTAAATCATTACAAAAACAGGATACAAATTAAAAAATCATGAAAGAGTTCAGAAAGTTTCATTGTATAATGTGTAAATGTGTATATAAATGATTCATCAATACTTAAAGGGAATTATTAATTAATGCTAAAGGTTAGTTTTGAAAATCAAACCTAGAATTTGAAATTCTTTGAAAATAAAACCTAGAATTTAATATCATAGCATTTGAAGGGAATTGTTTTTAAATAACATAGATAATGGGGATTTTTATTCTCATATTTACTTTAACAGTTGATTCATTTACCTTTTTAAAAATAAATCATTATAGAATGCTGTTATTATATGAACTAAACATACTGGCATGTTTTTCAGTCATTTCCAACACTTTATTTTGTTATGCTGCCAGTAGGATTTTGAAATACAGTTAGGTTTGATCTGTTATTAATGGATGACCTTTTGAGTAGATTGGGTGACATCAGTGCTAATAAGCTGTAGGATGTGATGTCTAATGAACCTGTATATAAAATAATAATATTAGATTTAGTTGGAATTCTATAATTAAAGTACAGTCAGGTATTTTGAAACTAACCTATTTTAGAGAGAAGTTTTATTGATTACACAAGAAAGAGGCACTTTTAATCATTTTNAAAAAATGAAGTCACTCAGTCGTGTCCGACTCTTTGCGACCCCATGGACTGTAGCCCACTAGGCTCCTCTGTCCATGAGATTCTCTAGGCAAGAATACTGGAGTGGGTTGCCATTTCCTTCTCCAAAACTGAGTATAATCTGACTAAATTAGGTAGACTATAAATAAGTGACTTTTTCATTCCAAGTCATTTTTTGCATAAACACACATCATCTCACTGCAGGACAGTAATTGGCCAGGTAGTAAGAAGTCTCCAAGAACCCTTTGGGATATTTGTTTGCAGATGTTCAAAGTTAAAATTTGAAGTCTTGTTATGCAAAAAACTGTTAAGAGTCTGTGAAAAGTGAAATTTAAACTTCATTCAAAGAGAAAAGAAAAGGAAAATGTTGACTGGACTGGCTTCTTCTAGTTAAATGACTATTTTATTGAAGACCTAAAAAGTTACACATGCTCCCTGCCATTACATTTGAATTTTCAGTGAAATGATATCACTTTGGTAATTCTAATTGCTTAAATCAAGAAGTCCGCTAACAGCTAGAGTTTTGTTTTGTTTTCCTTTGTCATCCTTACCATTTACACTCTGTAACTGTCAAATAAGACAACTAGTAACTTCTATGCATAACTTTGCACTGGGACCAGAAGAAATTTAAATGATATGTGGTAAAAAATTTTTTAAAAAAATCACCTTTAATGAAAGTGGCTGGCGCAGGTACAACTGACTGTCAGCTTAAATGATATTAATACCTTTCTCAGTATGAAATTTAATTTTCTTCTATATGCTGGCAATGTCTAGTGTCATTTCTTATAAACTGGCTTGTCAGAATTTGGCAGCAAACATGTTAAGAGATATGCTGAAGTTAACCATAAGGAAGAAAAACTATGTTATATCTCAGCAGCATATAGATACCAAGAGACCTATTCTCTGCTATCAATAGGTCTAAAGTTAATTAAAGAGATAAATTATCTTTGTTTAGTCATAAGAACCTTTTTTTAATTTCCTGAAGCAAAGAAGAAAATATTTGTTGAAATACATAAAATTAAGAGATAAAGGAATGCAAAATAGAGCAAGAGTTATTATATGATCATGCTCATCAGTTTTACCTAAATATGACATGATTAGAATGAATATACAGGCCCAATATATTCCATCTTCAATCCTAAACCAGCCACTTCCTTATGTTCTACCCAAAGATAAACTATGAATACAAAATAGAAGGAAAATTTGTTGATTTTTTTCACTGCTCAGTTTCCAATAACTAGAGTAGTGACTGACTATATGTAGCAAGTGATAGATAATAATCAATTGTATTCATGAACAAAAGAATGAACAACATGGTATCAACTGAAATGTCAATTGTGAAGATATCCCCAACTGAGAAACAGTGAAACATCAAAACATTAACCATGGTTGTTAAATACCTTATAAATGTATTTTAATCCTACCCTCTCTTCTCCATTCCCCTTGCTTTAATGAGAGTTTAATTATTTTCCACCAGGGATCTTGCAGTGCCTTCTTGCACCTTCACAATTTCATCCTCCATATTGCAACTAAAATTATATCTTTTTAACTGTATATATAGTTCTGCTTTTTTGCCTGCCATGCAGTCCCAGTAATAGAAAGATTGCCATGAAATTCCTTATAGAAGGAATTGCAGCTTTGCAGTTGTCTGGCTCCAGCTTAGTTTTCAACTTCATTCTAGCCATAGAGTCATTTCCAAAATACCTAACACTCTTTCACATTTTTATACTTTTACATGAGCCATCCCCTCCCCTAGAAATTTCTGTGCCCATATGTCAAATGGCTATTATATTTGTCCTTTAAGTTTAGTTCAAATAATCCCTCTTCTGGAAAATAATTTCTGATAACATTTTCTCCTTTCTCTCAAATTCAACATTTTCCACCCTATGGTTCTAAAGTACTTCATATAAATAGTCAACATGCTGTTTGTTATATAATCAAGATGTATTATAAATACTTATAAATAAGTATTTCACATAAATATGAAATACTAAAAGCTTTAAAATNTTTCCAATAACATTTTCTCCTTTCTCTCAAAGAAATTCAACATTTTCCACCCTATGGTTCTAAAGTACTTCATATAAATAGTCAACATGCTGTTTGTTATATAATCAAGATGTATTATAAATACTTATAAATAAGTATTTCACATAAATATGAAATACTAAAAGCTTTAAAATGGATTTCATCTGTTCCCAGGAATTTATACTTAGCACCATATAACTTCTCAAAAATATTTATTAGAATAAACAGTAAATTTACATGGTCATATACTTTTTAAAGCACTTGTATTACACAAAGCTTCCTAAATGCTTCTGATATAAAGAAAACAAAAAGACATAGTCCTTATCCTCAAAGAGTTTAGAATCCAGGAAGAAGATACTCATGCAAATAAGCTATCATAGCATCATATTATGGGCTCCTCTGATAGCTCAGTTGCTAAAGAGTCTGCCTACAATGCAGCAGACACCAGTTCAGTTCCTGGGTTGTGAAGATAGTACACTGGAGAAGGGATAGGCTACCCACTCCAATACTCTTGGGCTTCCCTGGTAGCTCAGCTGGTAAAGAATCTGTCTGCAATATGGGAGATCTGGGTTTGATCCCTGGGTTGGGAAGATCCCCTGGAGAAGGAAAATGCTACCCCCTCCAGTATACTGGCCTGGAGAATTCCACAGACTATATAGTCCATGGGGTCACACAGAGTCTGACACGACTGAGCAACTTTCACTTTCACAACATATTAGCGTTGCAGAAATACAAAAAGGTGGTCAATTCATAGTATGAATAATATCTTTATCTTGGGGAGAAAGAAAGCTTCACATGAGTGATAACATTAAAATTGAGATTTGAAGATAAAGGAATTTGCCTATTGAGGAAGAAATTCCAAGTAGGTGAATCAAGATCCAAGGAGAAAAGTGGGCTAGAAAGCTTCTAATTATTTGATGCCATTCTTATTTTAGTTTGAAGAAACAGATGAGATATTNAGGTAGTCAATTCATAGTATGAATAATATCTTTATCTTGGGGAGAAAGAAAGCTTCACATGAGTGATAACATTAAAACTGAGATTTGAAGATAAAGGAATTTGCCTATTGAGGAAAAAATTCCAAGTAGGTGAATCAAGATCCAAGGAGAAAAGTGAGCTAGAAAGCTTCTAATTATTTGATGCCATTCTTATTTTAGTTTGAAGAAACAGATGAGATATTTAGGATAGGTGATTTTATAATAGTATCCTTACCCTTCAAATTATTTCAGAATGAGCATAAGTCAGATATCATCATTTAGAAAATAATGTTTCAACACTAGCGCCTATGATATGAGTTGGTAAAAGTGAAAGTGAAAGTGTTAGTTGCTCAGTGGAACCTAAAGGTAAAAATATTCAGACACCATCACCAGCCTCTTGAGTTTTTAAGGTTCATTCATTTGTTGTGAAATGATTCATTTCCTTATAGGTACTGATTAGCTTGGCTATAACTTAAAAATTTGTCATATATGATTAGAAATGTTAAAATTTAAGTGTATTTATTATCTATCAACAATCATATGTTGTGAACACAAATCAACAAAGTTAGAGTTGATATATTAATTTTCACCTAAAAGTGTAAAATAAAAAAATAATTGTCAAATTGCAAGGTAATTTTGATTTATATACTTGATATGTTTGATATTTAAGAAGAATTTGAGTTTATATATCCTTCCTACCTGTTGTCTCAATTTTCTGAAAATAAAAGTGTCCACAAATATATTTTAAAGCAAATAGCTTAAAAATATTTTGTTTTTGTTTCTGATGACACACTGAAGAATTTTAAATTTGACAAGAAATCAAAGTTCTTCATTATTCCCCAAAGTTTATTTCTAGTTATACCATCATTCTCATGATATTTTAATAACCTGCATTTTTTCTTGCTAGCTCAAACATTTTGGAATTATTGTTAAATTAAATTAAATTAAAAGTCTTTCATTCTGGCTTTTTTTCATTTCAAAATTTAGATCTTGTTGAAATAGTCAATTTTCTCTCTGTGAACACTACATATAAGAGAGTTTCTTGGAATCAAAGGAACAAGAGAATTAGAAGCAATTCTCTTGCATATTGATCTGGTGATGCTGAGTCAAGGATTTCTGTAGAGCAGTAACTCTCTTCTCTAAGAACACTCAGCTCTTCTGGAAAAGGAGCACGGCCAAATCGTCATGGAACTTTACAGAAAAAACATAATAACACTAGACAAAATATCTAGATCTCCACATTCTTAACTCTGTTAACAAAAAGTTATGAAGCAATCAGAGACCAAAATGAAGTAGTGAATTGAGACTCAAATAAAAATAACAGAAGTTTGAGGAAAACTGAGATCATAGAGTTATAGCACTCATGGTCAAAAATGTTCCTTCTAAGTCTCTGTAAAACAAACAAACAAAAACAGCAAGTAGGATTCAATCAGGAAGAAAAAAAAAAGAACTGGACATTAGGTTTGGTCATTGATAACTTGTGTTGGGAAGTAAAGGAGAAAGGAAGATTTCACTAAGATGAAGGTGCGAAGATAAGAAGANAACAAAAACAGCAAGTAGGATTCAATCAGGAAGAAAAAAAAAAGAACTGGACATTAGGTTTGGTCATTGATAACTTGTGTTGGGAAGTAAAGGAGAAAGGAAGATTTCACTAAGATGAAGGTATGAATAGAGAACTGAACACATATCCTTTATTCTTCTTATTAGGGCCTGAAATTATCAAATTATCATCTGTCTGTCATTGTCTATATATCTATTCATCCCTCTATTACCTCTGTATCCATGCATCCATTCATCCCTCTATCATTATCTATCTAATCTGTCATTCATCTAGAAATAGAATTAGATAAAACTAGAGAAGGGATGGCCATCAGAGGAGAAATGAGATGTTAACATAGTTTGAGATGTGGGAAATAGTCAGATAAGCATTAAGTGACATAACTTAGACAAAGCTGAAAACCAGCTACCTGTAGAAGAGGATGGCAGATGAAACAAGCTGTCTGTGCTGCAGCAAGAACCTATGGGAAGATGTCTGATGTGGAGGCACTGTAGGAAGGGTGAGGAGTGGACCTGATGACCAGTTTGCATTAAGGACAAGGTTAAATGTCCAGGTTCACCCTCACATTATCCCAGACAGACAGGTGAATATATCTTCAAGACTAGGCAAGAGATGAATGATTTATCTTCTGTAAAAAGTTAGAATAAACCAAGATACAAAAATGCCAAGGATACCTAAGAGTGAGGGTGAAAAACTGTCCTGACACCAAGGAATTAGGTGATACTCTAACATTTAACCTGTGATTCTGATCCTAGTTGTCTAACCAACTACTATTGTGTGGACACTATAACACCAGGCAAGAGACAGAAAATGTATCACTAAAGAAACTGATGAGCTGAAGGGAAAACAAACAAACCTAGAGACATAGACCTTAGGAAATCCAAGTAATTTTACTTATTTCACAAAATTTCACTGTAGAGTACAGCTGTCGCTCAACAAGCCCCTGTTATACATAAGCGCACACAGAATGTCAATAGGGTGTTCTATTGTGCGTGTGTGTGTTTTTCCTTCTGTTGTGTTTTAACTTCCTTGTTGAGATATATTTTACATACCATAAAATTCACCCATTTGCAGTGTACAATTGAGTGATTTTTAGTGCATTCACAGAGTTGTGAAACCATCAACACAATCTGCTTTTAAAATATTTTTTTTTACCCCAAAGTAAACTCTACTCATTAGTTTTCACTTCCCATTTTATCCCAATTCCAGCAGACCTAGGCAATCATTAATCTACTTTGTCTCTCTAGATTTGCCAGTTCTTGACATCTCATATAAATGAAATAATATATTATGTGGACTTTTGACTAGCTTATTTTAGTTTAGTGTTTTCAAGGTTCACAAAAAAGCTTTTGTAAATATATATGACAGCTTTATTGAGATATGATTCACATATCAAACATTTCACCTGCTTGAAGTGTAAAATTCAGTGTTTTTTAGTATATTCACAGTTTTGCATCTGTCACCACAATATATTTAAAANAGGTTCACAAAAAAGCTTTTGTAAATATATATGACAGCTTTATTGAGATATGACTCACATATCAAACATTTCACCTGCTTGAAGTGTAAAATTCAGTGTTTTTTAGTATATTCACAGTTTTGCATCTGTCACCACAATATATTTAAAAACATTCCATTACTCTAAAAAGGGCTACCCTGGTGGCTCAGAGGTTAAAGCATCTGCCTGCAATGCAGGAGACCTGGGTTCGATCCCTGGGTCAGGAAGATCCCCTGAAGAAGGAAATGGCAACCCACTCCAGTACTCTTCCCTGGAGAATCCCATGGAGAAAGGAGCCCGGTAGGCTACAGTCCACAGGGTCACAAACAATCAGANTAAAGAATTAATAAAATGATATTATTTTGATTTTAAAAAATGCTTGTAAGTTTAAAATTCAAGAGCATATCAAAGATTCAGTTTCAAAGAAATGTATATTCTACCTTTTTAGCTTATTTTTAATGAGTATGGAGAAAATATTGCCACCTAAATTATAAAGGCATGTGCCTTGAGCAATAACACATCATTTATGAACAGTTTTAATAGGTAATGCCTAGGTCTATGAAGAAGTAAAGAGGTTTGTAATGAAACAATGTAGTTGTGAGCAAACATCACACAGTTTCTTGCCGACAGAAAGACTAAGATTTAATCATCCAAAGCTGCTTTTGCAGCCGCTGCCAAAGCCTATTAGCTTCACCATCAGGGAGCTTGATGCTTGTCAAGACCGGAAGAAAAGCAATGAAATTGCTGCCAACGCGGATGATCCACATACACCATTTATTTTACTTCCGCACTTATTTAGTCCTGTGTTATCTATAGAACTTACTAAGCCTCTATACCACTACAAAAGGACTTGTAGTGGGAAAAGATTGCTGTTAAGTTAGGAAAACAGAAAAGCCTATGATTCCTCAGAGTTTAATGAAGCAATTAATCANCCACATACACCATTTGTTTTACTTCCGCACTTATTTAGTCCTGTGTTACCTATAGAACTTACTAAGCCTCTATACCACTACAAAAGGACTTGTAGTGGGAAAAGATTGCTGTTAAGTTAGGAAAACAGAAAAGCCTATGATTCCTCAGAGTTTAATGAAGCAATTAATCAGAAACTTTCTACTGAGTAAAGCACATACTCATTTGCATCATAGTATCAAAAGTTACTAAGCTTTAGAGGAACATAAGTAAAATATTTTGACTTGAAAATGAGTAGGTGATAAAAAGATTTCCATGGTTTATACCTAATCCTATATATTTATAGCTAATCCTGTGTATAGTTTCTCAACTTCTAATTCATTAACATCATTGTAATTCAATAATTATTTATTAAATCATTTATCAGATTAATATATCAGTGATTCTGTATTATGATTCTTATTTGTGCTGCAAGGATGGAACAATAGAGACAAATTTGACAAATGAGGAAAAGAGAGATGGATCAATAATTTTGTTCAGGGAAAACACACATAAAGATCAAATAGGTTGTCTGTATTAGTTGCTCAGACGTGTCCAACTCTTTGTGACCCCATGGACTGTAGCCCGCCAGGCTCCTCCATCTCTGGGATTTCCAGGCAAGAATACTGGGATGGGTTGCCATTTCTTCTCCAGATGCCTTCCCAGGGATCAAACCTGGGTTTTCTGTATTGCAGGCAGCATCTTTACCATCTAAGCCACCAGAGAAGTTTATCTTCACCCTAAGTGAAAGTGAGTACTTGATAAGACAGTGGCTTTTAATTTAAACCTTTGTCAGAAGGGAGGGAAAAAAAAAAAAAAAAAGAATCATCATATGACTGAGTCTCAGAGACCAGAATGTAAAAGCATTACACTGCTCTCTCTAATTTGTTTTTTTTTTTTTTAATACCATAAGGAAAATTTCCCCCACCCATTATTTCAGCAGTTTTTAAGTATCTAATCAGTTTGTGGCACCAGTAAGGTGTTAACTTGTAAATCAGTCCATCCTTAGCCTGAAAATAAAATAGTTGCATAAGATATTGACTTACTCATATTTTAGGTGAAATCATTCAAATGCCTATTTTGGAAATGTTTTAGAATTTCCAGCGTTAAAATTTGCTTGATCTGGGAAAATAATATTTAATTTACTCAATGGTGCTACTAATTTTCACATTTCTCAGTGCTGTAGTCTGGAAAGAATATGGCTTTTCAGTCAGGAGAATTTAGATTTGATTCTAGGCTCCAGCCCTTAGGTGTTCCCTGTAGTGCAAACAGGAAAAAATCTGCCTGCAATGCAGGAGACCTGGGTTTGATCCCTGGGTTGAGAGAATCCCCGGGAGAAGGGAATGGCAATCCACTCCAGTATTCTTGCCTGGAGAATCCCATGGACAGAGGAGACTGGGGGCTACAGTTCGTGGGGTCACAAAGAGTAAGACACGACAGCGATTAATACCACTCCTACTCCAGCCTTTATATCTGGCACAATTCAGGCCATAACTGTTAACTTCTCCAAGTCTTAGTAACTTCATCTATAAAATATAGAAAGCAGCAGTTCATGTAAACTTTTGATTAAAGTTGAAATAAAGTATTGTATATTCAAGGGTTGGATATAGTATTTGTTTCATATGTATTGAATTTTTGCTGCTTTCAATCAACCTCTTCACAGAAATAGATATTTAATGACATACTATATAAATACAATAATTTGTAAGAACTCACTATCAAAATCTTTGTGTAAGTACTTTAAATATTATGTAACAAAATCAAGGAGGACATATTTCTTCCTTTACGTATATTAGATGTTTTGTAATGTGAAGTGCTAAAGGAAATACCACAAATCTTGCTATTATGTTAAATCTTGTTGGAATAATTAACCACACATACACCCACACTCACTAGACCTTACCAACTTATTCAACAAAAGGTATAAAAATATTAACATAGTATAGTAGGCAGAATAATGCCCCCCCCCAATTATCAACATCCTATTTTCTAGAACCTGAGCATATGTTTCCATAGATGGCAAAAGGGACTTACAAAGGCCGCAGGATTTGGTTGCCAATAACCTTCAGATGGAGAGGTTATTCTTGATTATCCATATGAGACCAATCCAATCACATAGGTCACTTTTGAATTGTATTATCACTTGGGACAATAATTTTTATGTCCCGTTTAGTACAAATAATATTATTTTATAATTTACAATTTGGATATATATATCTGCACTTTTGAGAGCAGTATAATACATTCTTCCCTGATGGCTCAGATGGTAAAGAGTCTGCCTGCCATACAGGAGACCTGGGTTCAATCCCTAGGTTGGCAAGATCCCCTGGAGAAGGAAATGGCAACCCATGGATGGGTGAGCCTGGTGGGCTACAGTCCATGGGGTTGCAAAGAGTCAGATACAACTGAGTGATTAACACATGCATAGTACACTGAACATCTTATTTACTACTTCTCAAGTGTTAGAAAAAAAAATGAAAAGAAAACAGTGTCCACTTCATGATGAGTAATAGCGATAGTCCAAACACTTGATCTGCTGATTACACTTTCTATCCTCTCTTCAGAGAATCCTGGGATTCTCCCCATTTGGACTGCTGCACCATGCTAAGTGCTGACAAGATTGACTTTGGAGAATTCAGTGTGGTACAGATACATTGTTCAGTGCTTTAAAAAGCTCATTTTGGTAAGGAAGGAACTGTGTTCATGCAAGGATTCCTTAAGGAAATGCATCTCCAATGAGGAAAAAAGAGCAGTACCAACAATGACAAAATTGACAAGCAAAAAAGATTAGACCTAGGATTTAGTAAAGCAATGTCATTTTTAAGAAGTAAAAAATGTAAAATGTTAAAATGCAGATCACTGAATTGTTGATCTTAAGCTAGAAATTATATGCAATGGGGTAATCTAGAGAGAGTGTCTTCTAGGGAGAATAGCCTTTCTAAATAAGTCTCTCAAACAGCAGATTCCAGATGGCATTTTAGCACACTTACAAAACAAGAACACTGGCAGCTCTGTGAGAGCACCTTAGTCCAGCAGCCCATCTTATAGTGCGTTTCATGGATTTCCTTCATCTTTATCATCCACTCAAGAGTCTTTCCATAAGATATTTACTCTGGGCATTCAAGGTAGATGGAAGCAAAGTGAGAGAGAGTGATGTCCAAAAGAATAAGAGAAGTGGGAAGCTAAGTTTACTACTCATCTCAAATATAATTATTCATTTTTTGTACTTTACAAATGCAATCTTATCTGTCCTCTAATCTTAAATTGTCAGGAATTTTTCATAATGAATTGCATAGTATTGCATAAGGATAATTTTATTATGTGAACCTAGTTACCAGTTTAACGTTCTCTTTTACCACACTTCTTTCATCCTAAATGTTGAAGAAGCTGAAACATTTGTAGTTCACTAACAAATATCTTACCTGCTCTTACCTCTGTCTATGATGTTCCCCTTCATTCTTAATCATCTAAAAATCATGTAGTACTCCTTTTATGACTGAGGTTTATGACTTCTATGGGAGGCCTTCTACCCCACACAGATTTAAGCTTCTGTTTCCCTGCACAAATTGTTAGCTGTGTACATACAGCCATCAAACATTTTTTACTATTGTAGCATATCATATGCCTGTCAGGTTTCTACTGGAAACCACTGTGGGTATAGATAACATGGTTTTTGTAGTACTTTTAAAATGTTACTCAAGGCTGAATAAATACACAGTTGTTGAAAAATGAATAAATTGTTTACTCATATAGGAAGAAGATGGAGGTAAGTTATAGTGAGTCTTAGCCAAACTCTAGGTCAAATGTTAGAGTCCAATCATCATTGATTTTTAGTCAGAAACAAATAATAGTAAACTGATTGTTCTTAGGACTTTGAGTCTTTGTAGGCAAATGAGTCACTATAATAATAATAATGCAAATAATTTGCTCTTTAAGATTTTTATTTTATTTTGAATTATAGCTGATTAATAATGTTGTGATAGTTTCATGTGGGCAGCAAAGAGACTCAGCCATACATATACATGTACCCATTCTCCCCCAAATTCTCCTCCCATTGAGGCTGCCAAATAACACTGAGCAGAGTTCTCTGTGCTATACAGTAGGACCTTGTTGATTATCCATTGTAAATATAGCAGTATATACATGTCAGTCACAAATTCCCTAAATATCTCTTCCCCCATCCTTCTCCCTGGCAACCATAAGTTCATTCTCTAAGTTTGTGAGTATATTTTGTGTTTTGTAAATAAATTCATTTGTATCATTTCTTTTTAGATGCCACATGTAAGGGGTGCCATGTACTATTTCTCCTTCTTTGCCTGTCTTACTTCATTCATTGTGATAATCTCTAGATCCATCCTTGTTGTTGTAAATGACATTATTTCATTCTTTTTAATGGCTGGGTAATATTCCATTGTGTAAAAGTATCACACCTTCTTTATCCAGTCCTCTGTTGACATTTAGGCTGATTCCATGTCTATAAATAACTTGCTCTTATCCCCATACATCTGGGGAAATTATCCAGCTCCCTCCAGTATCTGTGCCCAAGTATTTCTCAGTCATTCCAAGGAATGGCCCACTTGGGCTGTCAACTTTCTTTACATTTACCTTGACACTTCTACTCTGACCCTTCTCTCGTGTTCCAGCTTCCCCTTTGCAGTATCTTCTTTTTATGAATATACTGGAGTGTATTTCACTGCTGCCATTCCTGATGGCACATACCATGTAAAATCACCATGAATATTAGCTCTCAAGGGTCCCCAAACTATACTCTTCAAACCTCAAAGAAGTGTAGTGATGAGAATGAACTCCTTAAATTTCTACTCCATGCTATCTTTTGCACACACTGGGCAGCTCTATTATTTCTAGTCCTCTACCATAACTCAGGGAGTTCTCCAGGAAACAGTGCTTTCAGTCTCTGCTGTTCTTGACATGGACTCAAAGTGTAAGAAAAAGAAAAGTCTAGAAAGATGAGAACACCCTAGTGGTCTGTTGGCCAGTAAAGACCTTGAGTTGCTATAACAAAGTATCACAGACTGGGTAACTTAAAGCATCAGGGATTTCTTGTCTTTTAATTTCAGAGGCCAGAGGCCAGCATGAGGGTTTCAGAAGGGCCATGTTCCCTCTGAAGCCACTAAGGAAGACTGTTCCAAATCCCACTCCTAACTCCTGAGAACCTCAGATATCCTTTGACTTTTACATCCTTCATTCCAATTCTCCTTCTTCACAAGATACTCTTCTAGTATGTCTTCACATTGTCTTTCCTCTATATTTGCATCCAAAGTTCTCCTTTTTATAAGGACACTGGTTATACTGGATTAGGACCAACTCTTGTGAACTCATCTTAGTCTAGTTAACCTTGCAAAGACCTTATTTCTGAATAAGGGTCCATCTGAACTACTGAGGGTCAGGTTTGCAACATAGCTTTCATGAGGGACTCAATTCAATTCAAATGTTTCTAGACATTCTTTCCTTCCACTACAACCACATAGATTGTCAGTTCAGTTCAGTCTCCAGTTGTATCCAACTCTTTGTGATCCCATGGACTGCAGGACGCCAGGCATCCCTGTCCATCATCATCTTCTATATCTTGCTCAAACTCACGTCCATTCAGTCAGTGATGATGTCTAACGACCTCATTATTTGTCGTCCCGTTCTGCTCCTGCCTTCAGTCTTTCCCAGCATCAGGGTCTTTTCCAATGCATTCATTCTTTACATCAGGTAGCCAAAGAAGTGGAGCTTCAGCATCAGTCCTTCAAATGAAAACTCAGGACTGATTTTCTTTAGGATTGATTGGTTTGATCTCCTCACAGTCCAAGGGACTCTCGAGAGTCTTCTCCAACACGATAGTTCAAAAGCATCAATTCTTCAGTGATCAGCTAACTTTATAGTTTAACTCTCACAACTATACATGACTACCAGAAAAACCATAGCTTTGACTAGACAGACCTTTGTCAGCAAAGTTATGTCTCTCTTTTTTATAATTCTATCTATGTTGGTCATAGCTTTTCTTCATAGGAGTAAGTGTCTTTTAATTTTGTGGTTACAGTCACCATCTGCAGTGATTTTCAAGCCCCGAAAAATAGTCTCTTANCAAGGAATGGCCCACTTGGGCTGTCAACTTTCTTTACATTTACCTTGACACTTCTACTCTGACCCTTCTCTCGTGTTCCAGCTTCCCCTTTGCAGTATCTTCTTTTTATGAATATACTGGAGTGTATTTCACTGCTGCCATTCCTGATGGCACATACCATGTAAAATCACCATGAATATTAGCTCTCAAGGGTCCCCAAACTATACTCTTCAAACCTCAAAGAAGTGTAGTGATGAGAATGAACTCCTTAAATTTCTACTCCATGCTATCTTTTGCACACACTGGGCAGCTCTATTATTTCTAGTCCTCTACCATAACTCAGGGAGTTCTCCAGGAAACAGTGCTTTCAGTCTCTGCTGTTCTTGACATGGACTCAAAGTGTAAGAAAAAGAAAAGTCTAGAAAGATGAGAACACCCTAGTGGTCTGTTGGCCAGTAAAGACCTTGAGTTGCTATAACAAAGTATCACAGACTGGGTAACTTAAAGCATCAGGGATTTCTTGTCTTTTAATTTCAGAGGCCAGAGGCCAGCATGAGGGTTTCAGAAGGGCCGTGTTCCCTCTGAAGCCACTAAGGAAGACTGTTCCAAATCCCACTCCTAACTCCTGAGAACCTCAGATATCCTTTGACTTTTACATCCTTCATTCCAATTCTCCTTCTTCACAAGATACTCTTCTAGTATGTCTTCACATTGTCTTTCCTCTATATTTGCATCAAAAGTTCTCCTTTTTATAAGGACACTGGTTATACTGGATTAGGACCAACTCTTGTGAACTCATCTTAGTCTAGTTAACCTTGCAAAGACCTTATTTCTGAATAAGGGTCCATCTGAACTACTGAGGGTCAGGTTTGCAACATAGCTTTCATGAGGGACTCAATTCAATTCAAATGTTTCTAGACATTCTTTCCTTCCACTACAACCACATAGATTGTCAGTTCAGTTCAGTCTCCAGTTGTATCCAACTCTTTGTGATCCCATGGACTGCAGGACGCCAGGCATCCCTGTCCATCATCATCTTCTATATCTTGCTCAAACTCACGTCCATTCAGTCAGTGATGATGTCTAACGACCTCATTATTTGTCGTCCCGTTCTGCTCCTGCCTTCAGTCTTTCCCAGCATCAGGGTCTTTTCCAATGCATTCATTCTTTACATCAGGTAGCCAAAGAAGTGGAGCTTCAGCATCAGTCCTTCAAATGAAAACTCAGGACTGATTTTCTTTAGGATTGATTGGTTTGATCTCCTCACAGTCCAAGGGACTCTCGAGAGTCTTCTCCAACACGATAGTTCAAAAGCATCAATTCTTCAGTGATCAGCTAACTTTATAGTTTAACTCTCACAACTATACATGACTACCAGAAAAACCATAGCTTTGACTAGACAGACCTTTGTCAGCAAAGTTATGTCTCTCTTTTTTATAATTCTATCTATGTTGGTCATAGCTTTTCTTCATAGGAGTAAGTGTCTTTTAATTTTGTGGTTACAGTCACCATCTGCAGTGATTTTCAAGCCCCGAAAAATAGTCTCTTACTGTTTCCATTGTTACCCCATGTATTAGCAATGAAGTGATGGGACAAGATGCCATGATCTTCGTTTTTTGAATGTTGAATTTTAAGCCAACTTTTTCAGTATCCTCTTTCACTTTCATCAAGAGGCTCTTCAGTTCCTCTTCACTTACTGTCATAAGGGTTCTTGTCATCTGCATATCTGAGATTATTGTTATTTCTTCTGGCAATCCTGAGTCCAGTTTGTGCTTCATCTAGCCTAGAATTTTGCATGATGAATTCTACATATAAGTTAAATAAGCATGATGACAATATACAGCCTTGACATACTCCTCTCCCAATTTGGAATCAGTCCATTTTTCCATGTCTGATTCTAATGGTTGCTTCTAGACCTGTATACAGGTTTCTTAGGAATCAAGTCAGGTGGTCTGGTATTCCCATCTCTTGAAACATTTTCCAGCTTGTTGTGATCCACACAGTCAGTGGCTTTGGTATAGTNCCATGTCTGATTCTAATGGTTGCTTCTAGACCTGTATACAGGTTTCTTAGGAATCAAGTCAGGTGGTCTGGTATTCCCATCTCTTGAAACATTTTCCAGCTTGTTGTGATCCACACAGTCAGTGGCTTTGGTATAGTCCATAAATCAAAAGTATATGTTTTTCTGAAACATTCTTGCTTTTAAAAAGACTTTGGAGTAGACTGATAAAGCATAAATAGATGTTTATCTGAAACTCTCTTGCTTTTTCATGATCCAAGAGATGTTGGCAATTTCATCTCTGCTTCCTCTGCCTTTTGTAAAACCAGCTTGAACATCAGGGAGTTCATGGTTTCCATATTGCTGAAGCCTGACTTGGAGAATTTTGAGCATTACTTTACTAGCGTGTGAGATGAGTTCAATTGTGCAGTAGTTTGAGCATTCTTTGGCATTGCCTTTCTTTGGGATTGGAATGAAAACTGACCATTTCCANGACCACCTTTTCATATATGTGTTGGTCATTTGATTTTTTCTTTAGAGAAATATTTATTTGAGTCCACTGACCATTTTTTAACTTGGTTTTCTGCTACTGAGTTGTAGGAATTTGTTATACATTTTAGGTATTAATTCCTAACAGATTTGTGGCTTGCAGATACTGTATTTTCATTCCAAAGGTTGCTTTTTCATTTTATTGATTTATTTTCTTGCTGTGCAGAAGCATTTTAATTTCTGTAGTCCCAATTGTTAGTGTCTGCTTTTGTTGTCCTTTTAGTGTCATATTCAACAACTCATTCACAAGACCAGTGTCAACAATTTTACCACCTATGTTTTCTTCTAAGTTTTTCAGTTTCAAATCTTATGTTAGTCTTTAATCTATTTTGAGTTAATTGTATAGGGTGTAAAGAAAGGGTCAAAATTCACTCTTTTGCCTGTAGCTGTTGTTTTTCCAGCACCATTTGTTAAAGAGATTATCCTCCCCTCATTGTTTCTTAGCTAATAACCAAGAATATCCTACTGTAATCCTGGCTCTCTTGTCAAAGAACAGTCTACTTTAAATGCATAGGTTTATTTCTGGATACTTTTTGCTTCTTCGTTGGTCTAATATGTCTGTCTTTATGCCAATACCATATTGCTTTGATTACTATACCTTTGTTGTATATTTTGAAGTCATGCAGTGTAGTAATTCCAGCTTTCTTTTTTTCTCAGTATTGTTTCAGCTATTTGGGATCTTTTGTGGTGCCATATGAATTTTAAGATTTTGTTTCTTTTTCCACAAAAATGTTTTTGAGATTTTTATCCTAATTCTTACCTTACTGTTCTGGCTAAAACCACCAGTACTTAAGTATTGAAAGGAGATATTTTTACTTATTCCTAATTTTAGGAGAAAACATTTAGTTGTTCACCATCGAGTGATATTAGGTGTTGGTTTTTGTATAAGCTCTCTGTGGGTTTTGAGAAGTTTCCTCTTATACCTAGCTTTTAAAGATTATTTTTAAAATATTTCAGATTTTGTTAAATAATTGTTCTGAGTGGATTGAGATGATCATAGGGTTAAGTTTCTGAATATGGTGAACTATACTGATTATTTTGGAATGTTAAACCATTACTGGGATAAATCCTACTTGGTCATAAGGTAATTTTTTATGCAATTTAGTGTTTTATAAAAGGAAATGGCAACCCACTCCAGTGTTCTTGCCTGAAGAATCCCAGGGATGGGGAAGCCTGATGGGCTGCTGTCTATGGGGTCGCACAGAGTCGGACATGACTGAAGTGACTTAGCAGCAGCAGCAGCAGCAGTACTTTTTTGAGGAAGCTGTAAATATTAATAACCTCATATCTGGAGTTGTTCAATTTCCTTATAGGAAAAAAAAATCCTCTAATCTCATGTTGAAAAGTAAACTCTTATTTAGCAGAGTTTTATCTATTAGATAAATAGATAATTACTAATCAAAAATATACTTTTCATCTTCAGTCTTAGGAGAAGATTAAAAGAAAAATTATGTCATCAATCTTAATATTGTTTTAGTTCCAAAGGCAGGTGTGATATATTTGATAAAAGTTCCTGAAGCTAAAGAGTGTACCAAAAAAAAAAAAATTTGTTTCAAAGCTCAGGAAGTACAGTTAGACCAATTAGACACCATGGTCTCCCCACATATACAGTCCAGGTAGGCATCGGCCCATCTTTCCCTAAATTTGGGGGGATAATAAGGTTTCCCTCTGAAGATAGTGAGCAAGAGATACTCCAGTCCAGGGAGCATTTAACACAGCAAGGTGCAAGATGTGAACTAGGCAACCATGCCAAAACATGAGTATATGAACTTTCCATATTGAATAGTGAGACAATTGCTGGTGCCCTCTGGAACTTAGCTGAAAGATTACTGCTAAATAAGAGTTTACTTTTCACCATGGGATTAGAAGATTTTTTTTCCTATAAGGAAATTGAACAACTCCAGAAGAAAGATTTGAGGTTATTAATATTTACGGCTTGCTCAAAAAAGTACTAAGTCAAATACACCAGTTTCTAAGATCCGCTTATGTATAGAGAGCATCAATGATCTTGTAATCACCTTATTATTAAACGTGTTAGTTGCTCAGTCATGTCTGACTCTTTGCAACCCATGGACTGTGGCCCTCCGGATTCTTCTGTCCATGGAATTCTCCAAGCAAGATTCTTCCTGGATCTTCCTGGGTCAGGGGATCTTCCTGACTCAGAGACTGAACCCGGCTCTCCTACTTTGCAGGCAAATTCTTTACCATCTGAGACACCAGGGAAACCCCATAGTATTAAATGAAAACAGACCAAAGATGAATATGAAACATCTGAGAAAACTCTTCACCATGAAATATTGCAACAAATCAAAAACTAAAACAGAAACACAAAGTAAATTGAGATGATACAGGCAGTATAATAAAATGCCAAAAGAAAATGTACAGGCATTTTTAATAATGTAATAATAAAGAGTTCTTAGAAATTAAAAATAATATAGATGTATTTTTTAAGACCAAATTTTAGGGTTGCAAGTTAAAGAGATTCTCTTAAAATAAATCTAAATTAACATCAAAAAATAAGGAAATTAGAGTATTAATCTCAAATTTTCAATACCAGACTGAGAGTTACACCAGAAAGAATGTACAGAGTAGAAGTAGGAGTGAAAGGAAACATTTAAACTTTATACTTTATTTTTTAATAGTGTCAGAATTCATCAAGTGAAGTACTATTTATCTTCATATAAATCCAGAAAAAATATAACTTAAATTCACATAATGCTTAACAGATCTCAGAATATTTTTAAACTTCCTTTTTCATATTTCAACTGCAATTATCATATTACCTTATGATAATCCCTATGATATTGAAAATAATTTTAGGTATTTTCTTTACCTTTCATGATGGAAATATGAAGAATCTTTAACAACCACAAACATAGTAAGTGATAAAAACAGGATCCAACATGTATTCCTTATTTTTTCCTGCTTTTTCTACTGGAAAGACTTAAAAAGTCATGCCATGTTATTCGTATAACATATGGATCTGAGTGGTTTATTTAAACATCCTTTTTGACAGAAGTCAATACTGTGTATGTTCTGTCTGGTGTCTCACAGTGACCGCTGTGTAAGCTGCATATTTTATGTCATCATCTCTAAAATGATAAATTATTCCACAATGGTTAAAAACTTTTCTTCTCCAATTGGTCTCCAAACACTAGAACTTGAGCTTCATTGTTCTTTGAAACTTCCTAGCGTCTTAAGCCTGAAAAGGATGCTAACTCCCTTATTACCCCAGTGCTCACCCAGCCCAGGGATAGTTTCAGTAGCCTATCCTGGCACAGCTGTATTCTTTCTATCTCCACATTATAAAGAAGCTATAAGATAATAATTGGTTATTTCCCAGATATCTTCCAATAGAATCACAGATAAATATCTGGGAAGTATACAAGTGTGAATAACAGAAATGCCATTTTCATTTCAAACAGCTGGATATTTTTCCTCAAGAATAGAATATTTATGACTTGCAATTATAAACCATTTGGGAATAAATTACTCCTCAGGAACTTAAATTGTCAGTAACAAAGCAGTGCATTTTGACTCAGCTTTCAGTGAGGCAAGTGATGAATTAAAAATATGCTATTGCATCCTACTGCCTGTGAATAGATCACAATCATGTCTTAGAGTTTTAAATAATTAAATTATATCTAGTTGATAAAATTTTAAAATGCAATTCATATTTCATTTGATAAGGTCAGTTTTTGTGGATACTTGCATAAAAAATTCTTTAAAAATTGACAGTGACAGTCACTTCAACAGTAAAGGGAATTCATTGGTATATATCACTGAGAATCTGAAAATGACTGATTTCAGACAAAGCTTGATACAGTACCACAAATAATGTCACCAAAGACCAAGTTTTCTTCTAGGTCTACACTCTTTGTAGACTCTTAAGTTTCACACAGATAAAGCCTCCAGTCTGTATGCTGAGTGGTGGTCACTCAGTTGTGTTTGAATCTTTGCAAACCCCTGGGAACTATAACCCACCATGTTCCTTTGTCCATAGAATTCTCCAGGCAAGAATACTGTAATGGGTTGCTATTCCCTCCTCCAGGGGATCTTTCTGACCCAGGGATTGAACCCAGGTCTCCTGCATTGCAGGCAGATTCTTTATCATCTGATACCCCTGTAAAAGTTTCCTTTCATCTCCTAAATTGGCTGTAGTATATGCTTATCCTTAAATTCATCATTACTGATAGTAAGAGAACCATCAGTTCAGTTCAGTTCAGTTCAGTCGCTCAGTCATGTCCGACTTCTTGCGACCCCATGAATCACAGTATGCTAGGCCAGAGAACCATACTTGGTGGCTGACCCTACTTCCTTGAAGAACATTTTTCAGAACACAGATATGTCTTATTAGTGGGCTATAAAATCAGTATATCAATTTTCTATACCATTTAAAAGTAATATTCTATAATAAAATAAATAGAAAGTTATGACAGTAAGTGAGTGAAAGTCGTTAAGTCGTGTTCAATTCTTTGCAACCCCATGGATGGTATAGTCCATGGGATTCTCCAGGCTGGAAGAGTGGAGTGGGTAGCCTTTCTGTTTTCCAGGAGGTCTCTACCCAGGTATTGAAACCAGGTCTCCCTCATTTCAAGTGGATTCTTTACCAGCTGAGCCACAAGGGAAGCCCAAAAATACTGGAGTGGGTAGCCTATCTCTTCTCCAGAGGATCTTGAATCACACTTAATGGCAGTACCTGTATTTGTCTATTATTTTATGAATAGTAAGTATTTTCTGAAATACTTTTGTGTGTGTGCGTGCTCTGTGTGTGTGTGTTTGTGTGTGTATGAACTTCAGTTCAGTTCAGTCACTCAGTCATGTCTGACTCTTTGTGACTCCTTGGATTGGAGCATGCCAGGCTTCCCTGTCCATCACCAACTCCTGCAGTTTGGGAAAACTCATGTCCATCAAGTCGGTGATGCTATCCAACCAGCTCATCCTCTGTCATCCCCTTCTCCTTCTGCCTTCAATCTTTCCCAGCATCAGTGTCCTTTCCAATGAGCCCGTTCTTTGCATCAGGTGGCCAAAATATTGTAGTTTCAGCTCAGCATCAGTTCTTCCAGTGAATATTCATGACTGATTTTCTATAGGATTGACTGTTTTTCTATAGGATTCCCCGGTGGCTCAGACAATAAAGCGTCTGCCTGCAATGCAAGTGACCTGGGTTCAATCCCTGGGTCAGGAAGATCTCCTGAAGAAGGAAATGGCAACCCAATCCAGTACTCTTGCCTGGAAAATCTCATGGATGGAGGAGCCTGGTAGGCTACTGTCCATGGGATCACAAAAAGTCGGACACAACTGAGCGACTTCTCTCTCTGTTGACTGGTTTGATCTCTTTTCAGTCCAAGGAATTTCAAGAGTCCTCTTCAACACACAATTTAAAAGCATCAATTCTTTGTTGCTCAGCTTTCTTTATAGTCCAACTGTCACATCCATACATGACTGCTGGAAAAACCACAGCTGTGATTAGATGGACGTTTGTTGACAAAGTAATGTCTCTGCTTTTCAATATGCTGTTTAGGTTAGTCATAGCTTTTCTTCCAAGGAGCAAGTGTCTTTTAATTTTGTGGCTGCAATCACCATCTGCAGTGATTTTGGAGCCCAGAAAAATAAAGTCTCTTACTGTTTCCATTGTTTCCCCAGCTATTTGCCATGAAGTGATGGGACTAGATGCCATGATCTTAGTTTTCTGAATGTTGAGTTTTAAGCCAATTTTTTCACTCTCCTCNTTAAAGATTCTTCATGTATTCCTTATTTTTTCCTGCTTTTTCTACTGGAAAGACTTAAAAAGTCATGCCATGTTATTCGTATAACATATGGATCTGAGTGGTTTATTTAAACATCCTTTTTGACAGAAGTCAATACTGTGTATGTTCTGTCTGGTGTCTCACAGTGACCGCTGTGTAAGCTGCATATTTTATGTCATCATCTCTAAAATGATAAATTATTCCACAATGGTTAAAAACTTTTCTTCTCCAATTGGTCTCCAAACACTAGAACTTGAGCTTCATTGTTCTTTGAAACTTCCTAGCGTCTTAAGCCTGAAAAGGATGCTAACTCCCTTATTACCCCAGTGCTCACCCAGCCCAGGGATAGTTTCAGTAGCCTATCCTGGCACAGCTGTATTCTTTCTATCTCCACATTATAAAGAAGCTATAAGATAATAATTGGTTATTTCCCAGATATCTTCCAATAGAATCACAGATAAATATCTGGGAAGTATACAAGTGTGAATAACAGAAATGCCATTTTCATTTCAAACAGCTGGATATTTTTCCTCAAGAATAGAATATTTATGACTTGCAATTATAAACCATTTGGGAATAAATTACTCCTCAGGAACTTAAATTGTCAGTAACAAAGCAGTGCATTTTGACTCAGCTTTCAGTGAGGCAAGTGATGAATTAAAAATATGCTATTGCATCCTACTGCCTGTGAATAGATCACAATCATGTCTTAGAGTTTTAAATAATTAAATTATATCTAGTTGATAAAATTTTAAAATGCAATTCATATTTCATTTGATAAGGTCAGTTTTTGTGGATACTTGCATAAAAAATTCTTTAAAAATTGACAGTGACAGTCACTTCAACAGTAAAGGGAATTCATTGGTATATATCACTGAGAATCTGAAAATGACTGATTTCAGACAAAGCTTGATACAGTACCACAAATAATGTCACCAAAGACCAAGTTTTCTTCTAGGTCTACACTCTTTGTAGACTCTTAAGTTTCACACAGATAAAGCCTCCAGTCTGTATGCTGAGTGGTGGTCACTCAGTTGTGTTTGAATCTTTGCAAACCCCTGGGAACTATAACCCACCATGTTCCTTTGTCCATAGAATTCTCCAGGCAAGAATACTGTAATGGGTTGCTATTCCCTCCTCCAGGGGATCTTTCTGACCCAGGGATTGAACCCAGGTCTCCTGCATTGCAGGCAGATTCTTTATCATCTGATACCCCTGTAAAAGTTTCCTTTCATCTCCTAAATTGGCTGTAGTATATGCTTATCCTTAAATTCATCATTACTGATAGTAAGAGAACCATCAGTTCAGTTCAGTTCAGTTCAGTCGCTCAGTCATGTCCGACTTCTTGCGACCCCATGAATCACAGTATGCTAGGCCAGAGAACCATACTTGGTGGCTGACCCTACTTCCTTGAAGAACATTTTTCAGAACACAGATATGTCTTATTAGTGGGCTATAAAATCAGTATATCAATTTTCTATACCATTTAAAAGTAATATTCTATAATAAAATAAATAGAAAGTTATGACAGTAAGTGAGTGAAAGTCGTTAAGTCGTGTTCAATTCTTTGCAACCCCATGGATGGTATAGTCCATGGGATTCTCCAGGCTGGAAGAGTGGAGTGGGTAGCCTTTCTGTTTTCCAGGAGGTCTCTACCCAGGTATTGAAACCAGGTCTCCCTCATTTCAAGTGGATTCTTTACCAGCTGAGCCACAAGGGAAGCCCAAAAATACTGGAGTGGGTAGCCTATCTCTTCTCCAGAGGATCTTGAATCACACTTAATGGCAGTACCTGTATTTGTCTATTATTTTATGAATAGTAAGTATTTTCTGAAATACTTTTGTGTGTGTGCGTGCTCTGTGTGTGTGTGTTTGTGTGTGTATGAACTTCAGTTCAGTTCAGTCACTCAGTCATGTCTGACTCTTTGTGACTCCTTGGATTGGAGCATGCCAGGCTTCCCTGTCCATCACCAACTCCTGCAGTTTGGGAAAACTCATGTCCATCAAGTCGGTGATGCTATCCAACCAGCTCATCCTCTGTCATCCCCTTCTCCTCCTGCCTTCAATCTTTCCCAGCATCAGTGTCCTTTCCAATGAGCCCGTTCTTTGCATCAGGTGGCCAAAATATTGTAGTTTCAGCTCAGCATCAGTTCTTCCAGTGAATATTCATGACTGATTTTCTATAGGATTGACTGTTTTTCTATAGGATTCCCCGGTGGCTCAGACAATAAAGCGTCTGCCTGCAATGCAAGTGACCTGGGTTCAATCCCTGGGTCAGGAAGATCTCCTGAAGAAGGAAATGGCAACCCAATCCAGTACTCTTGCCTGGAAAATCTCATGGATGGAGGAGCCTGGTAGGCTACTGTCCATGGGATCACAAAAAGTCGGACACAACTGAGCGACTTCTCTCTCTGTTGACTGGTTTGATCTCTTTTCAGTCCAAGGAATTTCAAGAGTCCTCTTCAACACACAATTTAAAAGCATCAATTCTTTGTTGCTCAGCTTTCTTTATAGTCCAACTGTCACATCCATACATGACTGCTGGAAAAACCACAGCTGTGATTAGATGGACGTTTGTTGACAAAGTAATGTCTCTGCTTTTCAATATGCTGTTTAGGTTAGTCATAGCTTTTCTTCCAAGGAGCAAGTGTCTTTTAATTTTGTGGCTGCAATCACCATCTGCAGTGATTTTGGAGCCCAGAAAAATAAAGTCTCTTACTGTTTCCATTGTTTCCCCAGCTATTTGCCATGAAGTGATGGGACTAGATGCCATGATCTTAGTTTTCTGAATGTTGAGTTTTAAGCCAATTTTTTCACTCTCCTCTTTCACTTTCATCAACAGGGTCTTTAGTTCTTCTTCACTTTCTGCCATAAGGGTGGTGTCATCTGCATATCTGAGGTTATTGATATTTCTCTCAGCAGTCTTGATTTCAGCTTGTGCTTCATCCAGCCCAGCATTTCTCATGATGTACTACGTATATAAGTTAAATCAACAGGGTGACAATATACAGCCTTGATGTACTCCTTTCCCAATAAGTGTCTAACTTACTGTTCTTCCATAGGATATTGTTCAGAAGCTTAACATATTATTTGGCCTGTGAATATACAAGATCAGTGTGCTGTTTGAAAAGTAGAATGGGTATTGTTCAAAACAATATGAAAGCCACAATATGATATTTATTTATCACCTATTACTTTTATATGGAGAAGGAAATGGCAACCCACTCCAATATTCTTGCCTAGAGAATCCTGTGGACAGAGGAGCCTGGGGGACCACTGTCCATAGGGTCTCATACAGTTGGACACGACTGAAGCAGCTTAGCATGCATGCATGCACTGGAGAAGGAAATGGCAACCCACTGCAATATCCTTGCCTGGAGAATTCCAAGGATGGAGGAGCCTGATGGGCTGCCATCTATGGGGTCTCACACAGTCAGACACGACTGAAGCAACTTAGCAACAGCAGCTTTTATAACATATGCTAAAGAAAAAGCTGTGATAATTCTAAAAATGTTTACTCTTTTGAAACATGAAATTTTACAGTTATATTTAAATAATTTATTCTGAAACCATTCCATGCCCTCCCCTGTTTTAAATGAAATACTATGTGTGAAATATCTAGCATATTGTTTGGATAGCAGAAAGACTAAAGGACCAAGCAGAAACGACCAGTGTCCTCAAGGGAATGATTGTTGTTAGGAGCTAGATAAAAATCTAATTACCTGCCTTGGGCTGGAGCCCGCCAGCTATAAAGCAGGTCTGCATCCTGAACTAAGGGCATGATTTATCTCAGAACCTCAGGCACTGCTCAACCTGGACACGGAGATTTAAAGTTTCCAGCTGTATAGATTGGGCATCCCGGAACCGGGATTAAGGAAGATTGCTGTATCACAGAAATCAATATAGCATGCAGATCTTGACTTGTATTTGCAATATATAAGTGATATAGAATTTTGCATTTTAAAAATTACTGTAAAGTTTAATGGGACTTAATATTTTCTTTTTTGAAGTCTTTTCAATTCTAATGTGATCTAAAATGTGTTTAACCAAGGAAACTTAACTAGGAAGATAGAGCATTTCCATAAGAATATCAACTGACTGCCAGAGCATTTATTTCCTTTTCAGATTGTAGGTTATGTATTTCATACTCATTCTGAACTTGCCTTATATTTTTTTTTTAAAAGCTAAATTACAAAGGTAATAAACAATTACTAATGTTTGTTAGCAAACCTGTTCAGGAAGCAATCCTGGTGCAAAGAAAATGCTAAGAGATGTAGGAAACTAGTAAAGGGTTGGTTGAAATCATGAACACTATATGCAGGCTCATCATTCTCTTATAAGTAATTATTTAAAAATATTTTTAAGTATCAAAAAGTGAAGAGAACCATAATCACCAAATGAAATTGATATACAGAAAAGGAATGAATTAAGCCACAAGTATTTAAAAAAACTCTTAGAGTAAAGGCATATTTTAAAGTCAGTCTTGAAGGATAGATGGGATCTGTGAAGGTGGATGCAATATGTTATTCTCCACTTTTGGATGTGCAAAAATGCAAAAGTATTGTATTCAGATTAAAGGTGGTTCAAGACTAAAGTCACTTGAATGCTGCTATTCTATGCCAAGTTGGACTGGAGACTCTTTGGTTGTGGTGGAAATAAGACACCCAAAGTCTCTCCTTGCCAGGTGTCCTAGAAATCAAGCTGTTGTTTTTTAAGATCTTTATCCTTGTCATGACTGTATTTCTGGTAATGGACCACCAGTCCATCTCTTCTCCCACTCATGGGCTACCCTTGTCTTTTTCACTCTTTCTCTTCCATCCTCAGGATAGTGCTCTCCCTGGTCTCCCCTCAGCCACGTAATTAATCCCACCAGTATTTTGGCCTTCTGGAAAAAAAAAAAAAAAGCCAAGAAGATAACTCTATGCACAACTTTTCTGTGGAAAATAAATTCCCTCCTGCCAAGAAAAACAGTTCTGTTGCTTAGAAAAATGAGGGGAGATACCCTTGTATATTTAAAAAGAAAAATTAAACTTTCCAGATATAAACTTTCTATATTTGAAAAAGGATTTGCTTGGAAGTCAAAAAAGGGAAATAAGTGCCTAAATGACTGACTGGTTAAAGCACAATTGATAAATAAATTTTCCATAATTGCAATAGAGAAAATAGAAATGTCCTAAACTTAATTAGGAAATGTCCTAAACAAAGTTTAGAATATTTGAAGAAAATTTATATATAAAATTCTAGGTAATAAGTTGCATCTTAAGTTTTGAGCGGAGAAAATGATCTAATTAAAGTGATGCTTTGAAAAGAATCATTCCAGACTAGAATGTGAAATTGATTGAAAAAGGGAAATGCGAAAGGAAGGCAAACTCAGCTGACAGACAAGAGGAGTCACTAGGCTGTTTATTTTTGAGTCTTCCTTTTTACAATAATTGTTTGGCACATGTGGTAATTTATTGTAAATGATTATAACATTGAGTTAACTGGCATGCCTAGAAGTGATCGGATAGCAAAGTAAAGGTGGTGACGAAAAGAATGACAACTTGGAGAAAGCATTCAGAATGCCATAAAGACTTAGAGTTAGGTTGGAGAAGATGATCAATTATATATAAGGAATTTTAAAGTATAAATTATAACTGCAAGAAAATACAGAGATCAACATTCTGAAATTCTACTGCTGAGAATAGACATTTGGTAAATAAATAAAGCAACCCAAAGTTTCCATGTGAATAATTGTTTTCAAAGACTAATGCCATTTGGGATGTAAAAGGTAGCTAAATTTCCACTTTTTGTGTGTGTTTGATTTCTGCTTTTAGAGAATGAATTTTTGTAGTACTAGTGAAATTCTCCACATTTAGAATTATTTTATCCTTATTAGGAATGTGAAGATTTAGGAGATTCCATTTAAGAAAAATTTTAGGATTTTCAGATATTCCAGAATATTCTAGAATATTCTAGAAATGTTAGATATTCAGATAATAAAATATTTTCTATTGTTAGGTAGGTAGAATAAGGAAAAGCAATCCAAAATGGCAGTGCTAAAAGACAAAGAAGGGAAAAGCCGGCGAAAGAAGGTCCAAGGACTGGAGTGAGGACCTCAGGTAAAACAAACAACACTCCTGGCTGGCCCAATTTACATAGGGCAGGCCCAGGGAGAGATATATTTAAATAGAGGAGCCAAAACTAGCACTGGCCTGCGCGCATGCGCGTGTGCTCTCTCTCTCTCTCTCTCTCTCTCTCTCTCTCTCTCTCTCGCATGATGCTGGGGCACTCTTCTCCTTCTGTCTTTGGATCTCTTCTCCTGTCTTTGGATCAACGTGCCCTCACGCCCGCACACCTCAATAGACCTGTAACACTGNTCTCTCTCTCTCTCTCTCTCTCTCTCTCTCTCTCTCTCTCTCTCTCTCGCATGATGCTGGGGCACTCTTCTCCTTCTGTCTTTGGATCTCTTCTCCTGTCTTTGGATCAACGTGCCCTCACGCCCGCACACCTCAATAGACCTGTAACACTGAGCTGTAACACTGATTTGTCTAAGAGTTATAACATGGTCCATTCGAGACCTGAGAGCTATAATACGGTCTATACAAGACCTGAGAGCTGTGACACGCCGAGGGGGCTTCAGTGTCCATCACTCCAAATCTTTGCTGTGATGAGACAAAGAACCGAGGAACATACACTCGCGTGATACTATATTTGGTAGATCCAAATGCCCAGAAATATTAATGAAGTTCAAAATACTGAAAAGCCTGTTTTCATCAACTAACAAAACACATAATAAATCTCTCTATATACAGTTAAGTAAATGAGTGATAGCACAGGGAAGTCCATTTGCTCAGAAGAATTATTTTTGTTGGGGTGTCCAGGTGGCATTAGTGGTAAAGAACCCACCTGCCAATGCAGGAGACATAAGAGATGTATCTATCCCTGGGTTGGGAAGATCCCCTGGAGAAGGGCATGGCAAACCACTCCAGTGTCTTTGCTTGGAGAATCCCATGGATAGAGGAAACTGGGGGGCTATAAGTCTATGAGGTCACACAGAGTTGGACATGACTGAAGTGACTTAGCATGCACACAAGCATGTAAGGAAACAGCAAGTGTGTAATGCCATTTTAAAAGCATATATCACTGGTTATCAAGCTTGGCTTCTAATTGGAATCACCAACAGAGTTTAAAAAAAAAAAAACAACAACTGATGTCTGAATTCCACCAGAGATTATGATTAACTTGGTATAGAGTGTGGCCTTTACAGCAGGCTGTTTAAAATCTCCTTAGGTGATTCTAATGTGGTACAAAGTTTGAGAATCATTGGTTTAGACAAAATATGCTATGACTAGAGAGAGAAGAATGGGGATCACAGAGGTCTATTTTAAACCAGGGGACAGTCCCTGCAGGAGCTGAGGAGTCAATGAACTCCTGTAGAAAGGGTAGCATTAAGATTTTCTATGAATTTTAATAAGATACCTTTCACAGTATGATTTAACAAATTTCAACCTTTAAATAGATTAAGCTAAGATAGTAGAAATTTGTGTTGCCATAATTTTTATCAGCCTCTTAAAATATTAATGAAAATCATAGATTTTATGCAAAAAATAAGACTTAATGATTGAGTTTCACATGAGGAAAAAGGATCTGAATAATTTTTGTTCTTCAGAATAAACTTTGACATTAATACCCACAGCCTGGGGCTTATGTAACTCCTGGCATCTCTTCTCACCATGGATAGCTCTAATTTCACAAGATTCTCCCTCAAAACAGCAAGCCTGCTTGTACTGCAGCCCAGACCTACTTCAGACTGTTTTCTTGCTCTTTTCTCCACACAGCTAGCGGCCTTTAATGTTAACTGCCATATGGGTTAAAGCAGTATTCCCAAGCATGGAAAATGTTTCTTTAAGAATTCAGAAAAGCATACCAGGCATACCATAACTTTCATATTAGCTCTGGGAGGGGAAAGATGGATTGCTTCATCCTTTGCTTTGGAAGGGCTATCTTAGATGTCCCTGACCATAGGGCCCCTGAAAGTTATATATCTATCTTTGTACCCCTTTCAGAGTCCGTTTGTTTTATCAAGGCCTTCAAGACACTAGTCACTTCTTGCAGACCCAGTCTGGTTGTTATACGGAACACTATGCCATTCTGCGGGATGTCCTGTTGCTTTGGACTTTTTCAGATTCTACTATAACATGTGACAAGATAGTTTTAAAAAGATGAGAGAGTTAACATCAGTGTAGAGTGTGAATTAAAACTCCTGTCCATCCCACATGAATGTAATCTGTTAATAAGCATGGCTGCTTGTCTGCCTCTAGAGGATTTGACTTATGCCACAACCCCATCTTTGAGACAATACCTATCACTAGGTGGCTGTAATGACATCGCTGGCAAGTCTACTGCCATGTCCCTGCTGTCAGGGCAAGCACTTTGGATCATCTGCAGTGAAAGAGGGAAGGATGATCAGCCCTTCTGTGTTTTGTGCTGTTAGATCCAAAATGAGGTGAGGGATGGGGGGATGGCTAAGCCCCTTAATCAGACACTGATGGTGGAGAATAAAACAACAAAAATATTATTTCAGTTTCTGGTGTGTCCTTGCTTGCTAGAGGCTGGGAGAAATAGTCATTTAGAAAGCTGTCTAATAATAGAGGAATAATAATTTTATGACTGCAGCCATGAAATTAAAAGACACGTACTCCTTGAAAGAAAAGTTATGACCAACCTAGATAGCACATTCAAAATATAGCACATTTCTTTGTGCTATAAAGATAGCACATTACTTTGCCGGCAAAGGTCCATCTAGTCAAGGCTATGGTTTTTCCTGTGGTCATGTATGAATGTGAGAGTTGGACTGTGAAGAAGGCTGAGTGCCAAAGAATTGATGCTTTTGAAGTGTGGTGTTGGAGAAGACTCTTGAGAGTCCCTTGGACTGCAAGGAGATCCAATCAGTCCATTCTGAAGGAGATCAACCCTGGGATTTCTTTGGAAGGAATGCTGCTAAAGCTGAAACTCCAGTACTTTGGCCACCTCATGTGAAGAGTTGACTCATTGGAAAAGACTCTGATGCTGGGAAGGATTGGGGGCAGGAGGAGAAGGGGACGACAGAGGATGAGATGGCTGGATGGCATCACGGACTCGATGAACATGGGTCTGAGTGAACTCCGGGAGATGGTGATGGACAGGGAGGCCTGGCTTGCTGCGATTCATGGGGTCGGGAAGAGTCAGACACGACTGAACTGAACTGAACTTCCTCCTTGTATCAGTTCCTTCTGCTCATCCAAGACTCTCTCCCACCGTGTATCTTCTATGCTCAGGCACATTGCTGGATTCTGAGAACTTAGAAGCAACAGCTTGGCCTCTTCTTTAGGGAGCTGTCAGTCGGTCTGTGGCTTAGAGAGTCAGGAACTTGTGACCCTGAGGACTCATGTTGAGAAACCACAAAAGTCAAGGCGAAAGGCGATCTGTCCTACTTCACGGTCAAGTCAAGCGGCAGTCATCTTAAGTTTACGTAGTGAGTAATGTGTCTCTTCCCACTCACCGTGCTAGGAGTAGGGGGTGTAAGATCCTGGATTTGCGCCCTAACTTTGGGGCACTTTGAACTGCTGCCCTCTTGACACTGCTTCACGGACACTCAGCAGATGGAGGCGCCCCTAGCCCCGCAGCTTCCTCCACCTCCCCTTCCCAGGGCGGGCAGGTGCCCACGGGCCAGGATCCCTGAGGCGCCAGGCAGCAGCGGCGCGGGCACAGGGGCGCGCGAGAGACTGGCAGCCTGCGCGTCGCCCCCACCCGGATCCCGGCCCCGCGTGGCCCCCGAGCGCCGCTGGGACAGCTAGGCGATCGCAAGGAGCCGCGGAGGCCGGGGACCCTGGACTGAGGATCCCACTGACGCCCGCAGCCCAAGGGAATCACCAGGGGCCGAGCGGTCCTCGCCCAGACACCCGCCCTGGGACAGCTGGAACTGGACTCCAGAAGCAGCGCGCAAGGTCAGGGCAAGTTTCTTGCGGTTTGAAAAGTAGTTCTGAAACGTACTCATTTTATTTAACCAGATTTTCCTCTCCGGTTTTAAATAAGTTGACTTAAGCAACAAAATAAGAGTTTTCGGTGACTATAGAGTTTTACATATAATCCAGAAAGTTTTTGCTTCCTGCGGTTATTTACATGTGACTGTTTATTAACCTGTTGATATTTTGCTAGTCACATGGCTTTTTTTTTTTTCTCAAAGCACATCACAACTTGGCTACTGCTTTGGGAAGTGCTATTTTTCCACTTCTGTGTTTCTATAGTTATACCCAGTGGATCCTTTGGAAATGTGACACTTTCCAGAACTTTAGCAAGTTGACAGCCTTTTGATGGCTAATATGATGAGGTTTCAAACAACAGTAATGTGCCTGTCAGGGCTGGTGCAGGTTACCACAGTGAAGCCTTTATCCTAAACTGATGGAAATTGATACTGCAATGCATATCCTATAGCTTAAAGCTTTATTCAAGCTCTTTCGTCTTTATTCCGATTAAGTGTAATTGTTTATATGTGTCATACACTAATAATGCTGCTGCTGCTGCTAAGTCACGTCAGTCGTGTCTGACTCTGTGCAACTCCACAGAGGGCAGCCCACCAGGCTACTCCATCCCTGGGAAACTCCAGGCAAGAACACTGGAGTGGGTTGCCATTTCCTTCTCCAATTCGTGAAAGTGAAGTCATGTCCACTCAGAGATCCTGACTGCAGCCTACCAGGCTCTTCCATCCATGGGAGTTTCCAGGCAAGAGTACTGGAGTGGGTTGCCAGTGTTTTCTCCAACACTAATAATGACTTAATCTTAAATGCAGTTCAGTTCAGTTCAGTTGCTCAGTCGTGTCTGACTCTTTGCAACTCCATGAATCTTAGCACACCAGGCCTCTCTGTCCATCACTAACTCCCAGAGTTCACTCAGACTCACGTCCATCAAGTCAGTGATGCCATCCAGCCATCTCATCCTCAGTCGTCCCTTTCTCCTCCTGCCCCCAATCCCTCCCAGCATCAAAGTCTTTTCCAATGAGCCAACTCTTCTCATGAGGTGGCCAAAGTACTGGAGTTTCAGCTTTAGTATCATTCCTTCCAAAGAAATCCCAGGGCTTATCTCCTTCAGAATGGACTGATTGGATCTCCTTGCAGTCCAAGGGGACTCTCAAGAGTCTTCTGCAACACCACAGTTCAAAAGCACCAATTCTTTGGCACTCAGCCTTCATCACAGTCCAACTCTCACATCCACACATGACTACAGGAAAAACCATAGCCTTGACAAGACGGACCTTAGTCGGCAAAGTAATGTCTCTGCTTTTGAATATACTACCTAGGTTGATCATAACTCTTCTTCCAAGGAGTATGCGTCTTTTAATTTCGTGGCTGAAGTCACCGTATGCAGTGATTTTGGAGCCAAAAAAATAAAGTCTGACACTGTTTCCATTGTTTCCGTGTCTATTTTCCATGAAGAGATGGGATCAGATGTCATGATATTCGTTTTCTGAATGTTGAACTTTAGGCCAACGTTTTCACTCCCCACTTTCACTTTCATCAAGAGGCTTTTTAGTTCCTCTTCACTTTCTGCCGTAAGGGTGGTGTCATCTGCATATCTGAGGTTATTGATATTTCTCCAGGCAAGCTTGATTCCAGCTTGTGTTTTTTTCCAGTCCAGCTTTTCTCATGATGTACTCTGCATATAAGTTAAATAAGCAGGANCTGTAGCCCACCAGGCTCCTCCATCCATGGGATTTTCCAGGCAAGAGTACTGGAGTGGGGTGCCATTGCCTTCTCTGAAATATAAACATAAATGCTAATAAATACAAAGTAGGTTGCACTGGGTGCTTCCTGGGTGGTGCAGTGCTAAAGAATCCACCTGCCAGTGCAGGAAACATGTGTTTGCTCCCTGGGTCCAGATGATCCCCTGGAGAAAGAAATGGCAACCCACTCCAGTATTCTTTGTCAAGAGAATCCCATGGACAAAGGAGCCTGATGGGCTACAGCAAATCCAGTCACTAACAGTCTGAGAAACTAGACTGAGCAACTGAGCATGCATGCAGGGTTTATTTAAATGAGAAATTAAATTCTATTTAATGTATCTAGCCTAGGCAATGTCTCAGAGTACATTTTTCCTACCCTCTGTCTTAAAAGGTGCTAGAAGTCGGAGTTTTCTTTGTTGTACTGCAGACAAACTTGCTTCCTACTTGCCTACCATAGCAGAGTTAATTAACTTGATGCAATTTCACACATTTCACATATTTTTTTTTCTCCAAGAAAACCATATTCTCTACTGGATTCTAATTTTAATTATTTTCAGCAATTTTATGTAAAAATAAACATGTTTTTATTTATAGTTAATTTTGTGAAAGGTAGATATTTGTCATGAACTAATTAATAGATTTTAATTATTGGAAAGCACCTGATGTTCTTTAGTTCCTAATAAACATATTCCAGATGGTATTCTTTTTTTGCTTTCACATTGTTTATTCAATCAACTTGANGTTTTTATTTATAGTTAATTTTGTGAAAGGTAGATATTTGTCATGAACTAATTAATAGATTTTAATTATTGGAAAGCACCTGATGTTCTTTAGTTCCTAATAAACATATTCCAGATGGTATTCTTTTTTTGCTTTCACATTGTTTATTCAATCAACTTGAGGATGATTTTGCTTTATTTGTGATTTTTTTTTTTTCAGCAAGTTATAGTTTCAGGCATTGGAGGCACCAAAATAGATTACACTGAGAAATATGTGCATCCCCTTGCTGATTTTGCAAAGCTAGCAATCAATACTTTGCAAAACTTTGCAGAATATACTTTGTGCTATATGAATTGGGATTTATTTCTGTGTATGTGATTTGGCTTGTGCTTCTAGAAAGTAATTAATAACTAGGTTTTTTAAACAGCTTTAAAAAAAAGCTAAATTTTCTAGTTGTTCAAGTCTTGAGGATGGAGAAGAAAAATTATATGCATTATATAATGTCAGTAAATATATATGTATGCATATATATATATATATATATATATATATATA